>LPNX010209823.1:51183-118918 GCA_001517045.1 Pseudotsuga menziesii | reverse complement strand
TGTGGGTACTCGTTGGATGCGGAATCAAATTCCGCATCCAACGAGCTCTCCCGATCGAAATTTGAGTAAAAACAAAATGAGATATGTCGAAAATACGAACAAAAAATTTAGTTTNAATATTGATTAATTTTGGAGGAAGAAAGAAAAAAACTACTTTTTGTGTTCGTATTTTCGACATATCTACCTGTGTTTTTACTCAAATTTCGATCGGGAGAGCTCGTTGGATGCGGAATTTGATTCCGCATCTAACGAGTNTTATGGTTGACTTATTTTATTGAAATTCTATTGGTTCTTGAATTCCAACTCACAAAAACTTATTTTGGCATGTTTTCTTACAAGGCCCATTTTAGACCCCGAATTTCCTCTAATGCAAGTCAAGATTTGGGAGGACTCGATCATGGGAGACCCTTTGGACCAGTCCCCAGACATGGGAGATATAAAAGCTCACATGCACAACAGGAACATGACTAGCATTTGGGATATCTCAGAATGGAATCAAGATGGCTCCTGAAAGAATTGGGGCATCCCGTGCCCACCCCGATTGGTTGGTGCTAAGAGGTAGCTCCTCAAGAACTTAAAAGGGAAATCCCTTGAATCCATCACTGCCAAAGACTCTAGAGGTTGGGGAAATAGATCTGGCAAGTACTCTACTTCAGCCGGTTATAACCTCCTCTCGTGCACTGCAAACTATGAGAATCCGGCTCTTTGGAAGAGGATTTGGGCTATCAAAAGTCTTCCTAAAATTGATTTCTTCACGTGGACAGTTCTTCATAATAAAATTCTTATTGGGGACAACCTTAAGAAAAAAGGGTGGGAAGGCCCATCAAGATGTCCCTTTTGTCTCAACCATGAAGAAAATGCTGAGCATATTCTTATGTCCTGTCAATTCACTAAATACATTTGGAAAGCGTCCCTCCCTTTGCATGCTGAGCTCCCATACGGGAGTCCCCTAGATCTCTTTTTCCACTGGGCCTCTAAAGCTCCCTTTAGTCTCAAGTCAAAAAGTTCCAAAGCTAGTTGGATGGCACTACCAAAGATTATTATTTGGAAGATTTGGTTGGAAAGAAACTCTCGAACCTTCAAAGAGCACACGAGAAAGCTAATCAGGTAGCTACAAAAGTTCTTGGTATGCTATGAGAATGCCTATCCCAGCTTTGGATTGAGCCTTGCACCAATCCTCCTATCATGGATGGTTGGCTTAACATGTTAGCTCCTAAGCCCCTCTCGACTCCTCCTTCTCACAAAGGGAAATAGTGGGAGATTAGGATGGAAGAAATCGAGCTCAATTCTTGGCTTCGCTCCTTGAATAGGATGGCCCTATTCACAGACGAAGATTCTAAGGATAATCCCGGGGCGGCAGGGGGGCAGAGTTTTTTTCACTCTGGATGGATCACTGGATACTAGGTTCACTTGGGGTATTGGAGAAGACACTAATAACATGGCCGAAGTCTTGGCTTTATGGAAATGGGTGAGGATTTCCAAGACCCTTGGAATCTCCGAGTTAACTGTCGTCGGAGACTCCAGAATAGTTATCCGTGCTCTAGCTGAAAACCTAATGCCTAGTCAAATGCTCCTGTGACGGCTTATCCACAAAATCATGGCCCAAGTTCCCTCCTTCAAAAAAATTGAGTTCTACCATGTGTTGCAGAAAAATAACATAGAGGCAGATATTGAAGCAAATCTGGGCTCCACTCTCAGCCCCATGGAGCTAATTCTTAATGGCCTGGGATCCCATTGCTCGCCCCCATAGGACCAAGGATATGATCTCATGGGCTTCCTCTTTGTGGGCGCCTACGATCTAGTCTGCTTCGTGCCATTTGGATCTGAGGGCAGGTGGAGTTAGCAGGTCACGTGGCTCGACGTCGACAGGTGAGGTGAATTTAAATGCTTTCCCTGGTTGCGGTCAGTTCGCCTAGTGCAAAGACAGGAGCCCAATGTTCAGACCCATTCCGTGTCTCATGTATCTCAGGATAGGTGGTGTTAGGTCAGCACGTGGTTTGGCATCAACTGGAGAGGAATTTTTAAATGCTTGCCCAGGTGTGGTCATTTCGTCTGGGGAGAATTTGAAAGGAGTCTCGTCGAAGCTGGATATTCTGAGAGTTATCATGGCAGTCTTTACTGCTCACGCATTGGGGGATACGATGACACCTGGTGTGAATTTGAAAGGAGTCTCGTTGAAGCTGGAGAATTCAAGTGTTTGCATGGAAGGATTTATTGCTCGCGCATTGGGGGATACGGTGTTGCCAGTGCCTCTGGGAGTCTGTGCTTTAAAGTGTTGGTTCAATGAGGAAGGTCGCCTTATCAATCACTTGGTAAACTTCGGCCTTCTCCAGGAGATCTGTCGTCTGGTTATTGATAAGGATTTTTTGTTAGCCAGGATGGATGCTGGGTCTTCTTCCGCCGTTGTGCCTGTCACCCCTAACCCCGTGGAGGTGAAGGTCAGATATTTGAAGCATGATCTCAAGCTGTTGTAGAACCAGGTCAATGCAATTGACTACAAAGGTGGCAGGAGATTGGACCATGTGAGAAAAGACTTAGTTTTCCCGCGTAAGAAGATCAAGCGCAAGGTGAAGCGGTCAGAAAATGCATTATCAGGCTATAAATTAAGGTAGATAAGCTAGCTCTTAAACTTGTCAAGCACAAAGCCTTTGGTCCTGGTATTTTGTCCATCTCGGACGGGTGGATTATGCTTGTTCATGGATGGTTTTTGCTAGTTTGTCGTTTTTCATGTATAAGTCTCTCTGAATCTATGGATAGGTTCAGTTCCTATGTTAGATTCTCTGTTTCTGAACGATTTAGTTTTCTCTCTTCTATAGACTGGTAAAGTTTGTCACTTCCACAAGGGCATTTTTTGAGGTTTTAAAGCCACTTTGCTGCTTCCACAAGGGCATATTATGAGACTTTAAGTTTATGTTGCCGCTTCCACAAGGGAATTTTGTAATCTTGGTTCTATATGGTGGTCATACCACCCACTAATATAATATAACCGTTACTGTAAGAAAAAAAACGATGAATCGTTTCCTTCACAACCTTTGTTCCTTAAATGCTTTCACAATTCCTAATATCAAACATAGTGTATGAATGATAAATAGAGATGCAATCTATATAATGAGACACATTTGAAACGAATTATGTTTCTTACACATGTATAATAATATCTTAAGATCAAGTTTCGTGGATTACATAAGATCATGTTGGGTGGACTACATAAGGACGAGATATGAAGGATGAAGCCCTAATTGATTACTCTATACTTTTACTTTATAGTTCTAGTAGAGGTATTAATGGAGGTTGTTATATCCACAAGAAGAAGTTTTCTAGAAATGGGAGTAGGAAATATTTTATTATATCTAGGGATAAAACCTCACAATGGGAGAATGAAATGAAAGGAGGTGTTAGCAACCAAATCTACTTAAATCAAAATTTTAGAATTATCATACCTAGATGTTTTGACAAATTGGACTTCTCCCATCAATTCGAATAAGGAAATAATCATTTTCAAACATGAGGATGGTATAAATTAGTGTAATTTTCCTCAAATATGATGAAAAATAGAATTTGCATTGGTCTTAACTAGTATAGATCCATCTTAAAAGGGGATCTACCCAGCGTCTAGAGGGATCAAATCTCTCTAGGTGCAAACCCCATGTTAGAGTGGAAATATTGAGAAAGTATGTAATGAAATTTTTATGGTTTTAATTTATCTAATTTGTGTAGTTTTATATTTATGCAATTCTAAATATTTTACATCTAATTTGGTCTGACATATTATTTTTCATAATTTTTTTATAAAGGACATGTGCCAACTCTAGGATGAGCATGAAAGGAGTTACACATCTCCCCCTACTGGGCTGTAGAATGCACCTCTTCGATGCAATAATCTTCATGAATAGATACGCTTATATCACACACAAAAATTAGTAAAAGAAAAAATATAGAGTTATCAATATCCTAAGAAGTCCTTAATGAAGGTTAGACTTTGATTTTTCTATTCATTTTTTCTACATGCAAGGCACTCTCCTTGTTGTAGTAGAGTTTTTTGAGGAGGTACACCAACAAAGAATAGGATGCACATTAGGAATAATGGACAAGTATCTTAATTTTTGTTTTGAAGTCTATTTATTGCATTTATATGATGATTCTAAAAAGAGGTAGATCAATGGTCAAGGATCAGTGAGTGTCAACAAAGTGCCCCCTTTTTAAAACGTAGAAACCTACCCTTGTAGCTAAAACCATTAATGTTATCTATTAGCACCACATCTCGTGAGGATCGACAAAGAGATAAAATTTTACCACTTATTCGCATGCTCTCAAAGCTAAGGAAAAACCACTAATTTTATAGGGTGATTTTCATAACAAAGGACGATGACATCACCAAAAGGGTACCATCAAGTTAGGTATACCTAAATAAGAAGAGGACACTTGGTAGATCATCTAATATTCTTATCAATGGGTATAAATGCTCCACCAAAGACCTAGAAAGCTATTCTTCAACTATGGAAAATTTTAGGGCAAAAATTTAGCCCATGAGCTAATTATTGACCTTTTTTCTCAAAAAAAAGATTCGTCGGTTTCAATTTTTTATTTAAGTTGTTTCACCTCAAATTCCAAGAGATAACATTTTTTACTCTAGAAATCACCAAAATTGTCAAGAAACTATATAAAATATTTCAAAGTTTAGATATTTTTTACAAATATGGGTGAGGGCAAGGTAATGAGGGTCACTTTTGGCACGTTAGATTCAATAGAAAACTGTTTTTTCCCTTAGCTTAATTGTATTTTTTGAGGTACTTACACAAAATATCTTGCTTTGACTAAAAAAAATTAAATGTAGGAAATTGAATCACGTTTCCGAATATATAAGTTTTATGTATTGGAAATTTTTCTAATAGGGACTTTTTATTTTTTAGGCAAATGATACGGTTTATGTTTTTGTGGGTGCAACCTTTGATGGCCTAAATGATGGTTTCATGATACAAAAATTTGTAGGCATGTAGAGAACATATAGCACTAGTGCAGCGCTATTTTTTGAAAATAAAATTAGTAATTTTTTTTTTTTATAATTATCTAAGTGATCATTACTCGAAAATGATATGTATTTTGTGGGTGCAGTCTTTGAAGGTCTTAATGAACTAATCATGAAATGGGTTTTTTTATAAAATGTAGAGGTAAGTTTCTTCTAATGCACAATATAATTTCTTTTTAAAAATATTAAGAATTGAAAAAGTTAAGGAAAAAACACTAACAACATGTTTTTTGAGTTGAGGAGTTGGGACACTAGAAATTGGAAAAAATAGGAAAATATAATATTTTTTAATAATAAAAATTACATATTTAGAATCTGTAGAAAAATGCTATTTATGTTTAAGTTTTCATAAAAAATGATTGTGTGTAGCATTACTGTAATGAGTTCATAAACAACGACTTCTTCATAAACTGGAAGAAATTCCCAATTAGCTATGGTTTATCATATACCATAGCACATGTTTGGTGTTACCGAAGTAAACTCCAAACCATACACATAGGACTATTGGTGACATGCGAGTAAGTGAAATGACATGTTTAAATTCAAATTACATTTCCATCCCTTATAGAATTGGAAAACGTGTGCACGCTATAGAACTATAAAATGCATGCTCATTATAGAACTACAAACATGCACACGTTATATAAATTCAAAACCCACACGTGCTATGTCATTCTATAACACACGTGTGTTATGTAGAGAAAAAAATCTATCACTATATGCAAGACAACAAATGTATTATTAGTAGTTGAGTGGGGGTTTGCAAGGGTCAAGGACCTAGGAGGATGTTGGAAGTTCAAGTGGAGATGGTTAATAGTTGAGAAGGGGAGGGGATGGGTCAAGGGCCTAGGAGGATGATGGAAGTTCAAGGGGGGATGGTTAATAGTTGATAGAGGGTGGAGAAGGGTCAAGGACTTAGTAGGATGCTGTAAGTTTGAGTAAGTATGGTTAATAGTTGAGAGGGGGTGGGGAATGGTCAAGGTCCTTGGAGGATGTTGTAAATTAAAGTGGATAAAGATGAATGGAATGGGAACATGATGGCTTACAAGGGCGAAGGGGAGTGGGGATTGAGAGAAATATTAGGAGGAGAAGAGGTGTTGAATACGTATAGGGTTAGAAGTAGTATGCGATACTTGAGTGACAAAAGGGGATAAGGTGGAGGGGAGGAAGTGGGTGATGGTTTGATGAGAGAGAGGATTGGTGAATGGAAAGCTAGATATGGAGTATTAGAGGAGGAATTGGGTGTTGGAGGAGAGAGGTGAATGAGGGGACAATTCAAGAGAGGGGAATGAGATGATATAAAATAGAGAATATGGGTCATAACGAGGTAGGGGGTTGAGGAGAAGGGATAAGTTGAAAAAATGGAGCATGGGAGTATAATAGAGAAAGAGAGAGAGAGAGATAATGATGTACATAGAGTGTTAGAGAGAGTAAGATAGAGAGGGAGGAGGGGGAGTGAGGGAGGGATTGAAATAGAGTGAAGGAAAGAGATAGTGAGGGAATGATAGAAGGTGTGTGTGTCTGAGAGGGGGGGGATATACACAAGGAGAGAAAAGGGGAAGAGACACACATGTATAGGTATATATAGAAAGAGAGAGAGAGATGGTGTCAAAGAAAAAGAGTGGAGGGTTGAATGATGGAGAGAGAGGGAGGTTGTGAGAGAGAGAAACATGGATAGCAAGGGTGAAAAGAGATAGGGAGGGAGGGATACAATTTGAGAGGGAGAGAGGATAAGGTAGAGGGATAATGGCATATAGGGATGGTAATTGAGGGATAAGGGAGAGAGAGATTGATAGAGNTAAATAGAAGGTGGAGAGAGAGGGAGAGACAGAAGGAGTTTGTGAGAGATGGGGACACACACACACACACACACACACACAGAGAGAGAGAGAGAGAGAGAGAGAGAGAGAGAGAGAGAGAGATTATATGGGAGAGAGGAGGATGGGTGAGAAACTGAGGGAGAATGGCAGGGGTGAGAAATAGAGAGAGAGTGATGGAGGGAAGGATAATAAGGGAGGTATGTAGAAGGCGGAGAGAGGTTATGAGATATGGGAAGTGAGGGAGGGACACACAAACAAATAGATATAGATAGAGAGGGAGGATACACACACACACACACATAGAGATTGTGTGGGAGAAAGGGAGGGAGGGGTGAAAGAAAAAGAGAGAGGGGGGAGGAGTGAATGATAGAGAAAGTGATATGGAGGGAGGGATAGTGAGGGAGGTATATATAATGTGGAGAGAGGATATGAGTGAGGGGAGATGAGGGAGTGACACACACACATAGAGACAAAGAGAGAGAAGGGAGAGGGACATGCACGCACACGGGCACACACACACACACACACAGATTGTGTGGGAGAGATAGGGGGAGGGGTGAGTGATAGAGAGAGGCGGGGAGGGATGTGTGATAGCGAGAGAGTGATGGAGGGAGGGATAGTGAGGGAGGTATAGAGAATGTGAAGAGAGGTTATGAGAGAGGGGGAGTGAGGGAGGAAAACACACACACACACAAATAGATTGAGATGGATGTTGTGAGAGAGAGAGGGGGTAGGTATGCGCGCGCACACACACACACACACACACACATATATATAGAGGAAGGTTTTGAGACAGAGGGGGGAGTGGAAGACACATACACATAGAGATAAAGAGAGATGGAAGTAAAAAAACAAGGAGGGCCAATGAGTAAGGAATGGAGGGATATTGAGTAAGGCACATGCATATCCATAGATTCCAAAATTATTCTTTAGGGATTGAGTCTTGAATTTCCTCCCTTGACCATGTTGTTGGAGGCCTTAATACCCATATCTAATGCTCAAAACCTCTTAAAGGCATGTGCATATTTTCTTGGAGACCAAGGATACCTTAAGTAGGTCATGTGCAGTGATTTAAGTAATTGTTCATTAACATGGGTGCCTCAAATATTCCATTATGGCCTAATGCACGGGCATATTCCCTCAATCATGTCTAGGAGTTCCCATACCTGCTGCTTAAAACCATCTACTTCCACTAACATCCATATTCATAGTCCAAATATACCTATGAGATTCTATGTGTTGTTTTTTAAGGAATCCTTCATATCCCTAGATGCCTAGAAGCTTTAGGTAGGGCCTAAGGACATAGTTTCCTCCCCGGGTTATGTCCATGGCCTTGAGATGCATACCTAGTGCTCAATAAATGATGATGGCATGTATATATCCATTAAAATTCACAGGATTCACCTTGAACTTCATGTGTGATGGTTGGAGGCATCAATCTTGGCCCTAAATGGTCAACAACTTCCTTTAAGGTTTAAGGACCAAGTGTTTCCCCGCACCCATGTCAAGGGGGCTAATATCTATAATTAGTACTAAAATGTTCTAATGGCACTAGTATATCCATTTCAAGGTAAATTATACCGTGGAAGGATCGATTGAGGTTGTTCAACGCATCATCCTTATCTCTATATGCCTAGAATAATCTTCTAGGGACTAAGGCCTACGTTTCCTCCCCTTATTATGTCTAAGGTCCCAAGACACATACATAGTACTTGGAAACCCCTAATGGTTCCCATATCCCCATTTAAATCAAAACTATCAACTTGAGAGGTCATCTATGGTGATTCAAGGTGTCGTTCATGGACCTTGATCCCTAAACACTGGTTGACAAACTGAAATTAAAGATTTATGTAGCAACCATGATTAACACCTTATCCTCCATATCTAATGCTAAGAAAATCCTAAACATGGCCATATCCCAACTTAAAGGTTCAGGATGCCTTTAAGAAATCATGTGTGTTTGTTTAAGGTGTTGTTCTTGGCCCTATGTGTCTATAGGATTCCTTTAGGGACTAAGGTTCAGGTTTCCTCCCTCAACCATTTCTATGGATATATTCCTAGTGCTAAGAGAATTCTAATGCACTGCATATTCTCTCTTAGATGCAAAATAGCGCATACAGAGGTCCTATGTGCAGGTTCGATGCCTTGTTCATCGAACTCAAGCCTTAAAAAATACCTTTAGGGCATAAGTCTTGAGTTTCCTCCCCTAATCATGGTAAAGGGACTATGACCAATACTTAGTTCTTAAAGCCTCCTATTGGTGTCCATATTACAACACAAAGAAAAATTACGCTCTTGGGAGGTTAGGCATGGTTGTTTGAGATGTTGTTCTTGATGATGCTAAAATATTACAATAGGTCCTAAGTATTGATGATGCCCACTACTATTTTTATTCATTTCCCTAGACAAGTACCAAAACCTAATTTTTTGGTTCTCCATAATGCATGCACATTTTGCTTCTCTAAAACGCATGCGCGTTTTGCTTCTTCATAATGCATGCACATTTTCTAACTATAAAATGCATGCGTTTTTTGTAATTATAAAACACGTGCATGTTTTTCTTATCCTAACCTACGTGTCATATGACATGCCAAGCTCGAGCTTAACCAAACCAAGAATTACATAATGCGAGCGCATTGTATTTTTATGTATTGTGAGCGCGTTTCCTAAAAGTAATATTTCATCTAAAGGTTCCTCATCTTCTTGCACACACCCATATATCGCCCATGTTTTATGGTTTGATTTTTAAGAATTAGTAAGATTTTCCAAGGTTCTACACTTTAAGAAAATTACGGATGCTTAATGATTTTTGTTTTTTTCAACTGCATCTTCTCTAATAGATGGTCCCATTTATAAATAATTTTAAATCTTTCAACTTGGAGAATTATGCTGCAATGCACAAGTAGCATCATTTAGTCAACGGATACAATACCACCTTCTTTTCCTTTGTAAAAAAAAAATTGAATTCTCTGCATCTTACATTTTCTTATTTGACGTGGATTCTTAGGAAAATCCCATAAATCCTTCCTTTCCACTCAAGATTAATGTTGATAAAAAAAAATTAGTAGATAGAAAGAACGATGTTTTCAAAATAAAGTTAACAAGAATCACACCCTATAAAATAAGAAAACCTACAAGTGGTAGTTTTAGAGAATCTTGTGCTAGAATTAAAACCTAGATTCGAACCTTGCAAATTATATTGTTCTTGAAACCTACCATTTTTCTGAACTGTTATCCCTTTGTTATAGCTTCTATAACCTTGACAGATCTATTTAATGATATCGATAGATGGATTCATAGATATCTTTGATACTAATTCCTAGAGTAGTACAAAAATTATAGGCTTATGTGATAGACCTAACTCCCAAACCATATAACTAGAGGTCCTCGTATCCTCTTATGAGTCTTTAGACCAAAACAAAAAGGTAATCTTGGTACAAAGATATATTCCTAAGGGAGCAACTGTACTTCACACTTGGAATAATTCCATTGTGTTACAAGATGAAAAGATATTGGTATATAGGGTTCAACAAAATATAAATCGGATGTGGATGTAGCTAAATGAAAAGCATTAGATTGTTGATGATGTGATTAAATACATATATTCAAGGTCTTGGGAGGAATTTAAAACTTTGGGGGTCGATGAGAGAACTGCATCAATAATGAATGCCACCGAGGGACTCACAAACATGCATTTTGTTGAAAGTGTGCAAGTATTTTGCAATGATACTTTTGAGTGTGGAAGAATATTTAGAAGAAAAATTAGAGCTCTTATTCAAAGAAGATTATAACATTTTTGGGAGGGGGGAGAGAATTTGTTTTCACAAGAGGTCTACAATGCCTTATTGTTTTAACAAAGGAATGATACGCAGAAGTTTCAGGACATGCATGGTCCCTTAAATTGACATGTTATTGTTGACATATTGATAGAATATTCTGAACTTTCACTTGAGGTCCAAACTACTAAACAAAGGATCCCCAACCCTACTTATGATTGACACACATAGTTGTATATAACAAAGATAGAAATGTTGTGCTTCAATTATCCGATAGGAAAACAAATGAAGAATATCAGCAGGTTTTCAACTTTAGGATTTCCTTCATCACAAGTTTCCTCATCATCATCCCTACTGATCCAACAAGGATAAATCAGGTTCAAGTGTTATTCAAATGCATTCATTTCCTAACGACAACCCATGAAGATAATGCGATTGACCTAGTTTACTGATCGAAGCATGATTGTAAAAATGTATTGCATGAAAATAATGCTATAAAGAAGTAGTGGTAGGAAGACCCAAGGATTGTCGATTTTTTGAGAGAGACAATGTATGTATCCCTAAATAGTGTATATCATAGATATATTAAGCTTAAAAATATTACTATAAGTTGTAAATTGGAAATATTTTAAAGGCTCATGCTTTCTTTGTATGAATCTATAAAAAATTTCAGTTATTTGTGAGTTTCCAATTGTTTCCAGAAGTTGTTCAACCTGCTTATCTAAGATGGTATTTTTTAAAGAAAGAACAAAAAATTTAATTAAAATAAAATAAATATAGCACGAAAACATGTTGTAGACATGCCCGAAGGAAATCAAGACTACAAATAGTCACAAACCAACCAAATTGTTGTGCCATGGCTAATAGGATTTTTTAACAAAGTAACTGCCTACCTCGGTGAGGGAAACTAGGCCCAAAATAGAGACCACAATAATACTAGGTTAACATAAGTAGTAATTGTGGTACCAAACCCACCCCAACAAGGGAACCAAGGTCAACTAGACATCAATTTAGGACATCAAAATGATCTAGACATTATACATATCAAAATTGAAACTATAGATATCCATTGAAACAAAGACATTAGACATCCATTGAAACCAAGACATCTGCATTACACCTAGGTATAGTTGTTCAATCCTCTTTCCATCTAGATTGGCATCTCTGCAACTTCCACTAGCTCATCAAGATGTTTTTGAATCATGTCCAAGTTCTCCGTGAGCCTACATATTACTCTCATGGTGACACCCTTAAATAACTCTCTTCCCATTAAATCCCATGCTAGGATATTTTTATCTGTCAAGTTTGGGCCACTTCTACATATGGCTTTCCCATGACTCCCCCTCTCCTTAAGGGATAACCTTTCCATCACCTCGACGGATCGCTTAGTGTGTAGAGGAAAGTAGAGGTTTTAGGGGTGATCACCAATGGGATGCAAGGCCCTCTAGTGACTTCAACATCCACTTCCAAAGTGTCTCCTCAACCTTTTACGAGGCATCATGGAATCCAAGGCACAATTAAGTTGGAGCTCCAGCACGAAAAAAATAGTATGAGAACCAAAGAAACTCTTTGTATAAATGTTCCGCAATTGAAGCCTAGAAAACATTATTTCCAGAATTGCCACTAATCTCCTTGACGAGACCATGCTTAAAACTAAGCATGTTCCATGGGATTTTATCTTTCCTAATTTATGTCATATTATTATCACCATCAAGAGATTCGTAGTTTTCAATCTTTTTAATTTTTGCATCTTCCATTCCCACAGATTTAAGAGTCCCATCCTTGATGGCGTAATGAAGGTCCCATAAATTCTAGAGTGTGATCAACGAGGGGGTATGCTAGCTACACGCACGTGCAAATTCAATATGCTCTTGAGGTGCATAACTACCTCATCCCGTAACCGATTGCATTCATATCTTACACTAGTAGAAATCCACATGCAATTTGAAAGGAGCATGGCCACCAACTCGTTTGCACATGCAACATGTCATTTAGAGTTAGCATGGGGACTTTACTTAGTGAATCTCTCACATAGCACGTGCGATCGTGGAATATTAAAGAATACCCTTAATTTCGAGAGATATTGACCCAAACCCTTTTTTGTTGAAACCCCCTCCCAATACTTAAAACCTCCTCCCCACCCCTTTTTGTACCTCAATCCTCATAAACCACCCTACCCACCCCCACCTTAAACCCCTCATCCCCCCAATACCTGCAATATATTGGTTCGACTTTTTATAATTTTAAAACCCACAATATGAACTAACATGATAGGATATTGGTAAACAAGTGAAGCCCCCGTAGGAGTTAGGTACTTGCCAACTATTTTATTTGTGGTTATCTTTTTTTTCACACTTAAAAGTGTTGAGCTTTGAAATTATTTTTTATGTCAAGACCTTGCAAAAATCAAACATAAATCTATTAAGTTGCATACATCCACCAAAATCGAACACAAATCTACAAAGTTACATATTTCGAAACTGATCTATACACCATCCCCATCAAAACAAAATTGATATATAGATAAAGTAGAATAGAAATTATATACACTTGTATAAGAAAAATCCAATATAATGTTATCATATGAATAATTTTTTATTTGTTTGAGATGGTTGTGATTATCTTATCAAATATCTATATGCGATATTATTTTGAAGATTTTTTAGATTTCATGTGTGAGCACGGGTAGTGTTTCTCATAATTGGTTAATCAATTAAAAGAAACCCTAGTATTTCTTCTTTATCTCGTTTGAACATAACAAATACTTTATTTAATGTTTCATCCTCTCCATTAAGTTAGAAGAAACACTAAGAAATCAAGCTTTCATGTGTTTGCATAAACTTTGTTACGTCACTAAAATTGTATTTATGTATGCCTTTTTCTCTCAGTATTGAGATTTGTTCTTATTTCTGAATACTTTGACTCTGCATTATTGTAATCCTCTTTAAAACCTTCCTTCTTTCAACCAAACAGATTCAAGCTATCTAATACAATTAAATGTGCTATCTATTATGTTTTCATTTACTTGTTATTTTCCTTTAAGTTTGTGAGACCATGTTTTATAATGTTCTTCCAAAAAAGATAACTATTTATGTATAGAGAACTATTTTATTGAATTTACTGAAAAATTATCAAGGACCTTTCATTGATTTACAAGAATAACTCGTAACATTCTCACCAATTGAAAAATATGCACTAAAACCTTGTTCGAGATCTCCCGAAACCCTAGTTTCCCTGACAACGATGCCCACTTGATGGTATTCCTTCTGATGTGCCTATCTAGAGAATTATGCCAAGAAATACAAAACCACTATTGAGTTGAATCTTCTAAATTGTTTCAGTTAGTTTTATTAAAATAATGTCTTTGGATGCCTTGGCACAATTCCATGGCCAACAACATTGTTATCCATTTTCTTCAATGGCCAACATTGCTGATAAACCAGAAATAAATCCTAAATACATAAAAATTGCATACCATAAATAACGCCTGTCCCACCAAAAAAAAAAATCAAAAGAACAATAAAAATAACTCATCATGATCTCAAGTTTGCTTTATAAATCCACTAAAATTACATTTTCCTTTTTTTACATTAAAATATTCATTAACCCTCTTATTTCATGTAATAACCCATAACAACTCACCACAAATAACCCATTATTACAATAATGACCAATACAATAAGCAAGTAGGGCCAGTAAGCCCCCACCACTATCCATTGGAACATTTTTGAGTCAATCAATATTGAAACTGTGTCTCCATGCGGTTGTCAAACTACGCGAACATACCTACTACACTTCTACCATTGGGCATAGCCTGCTCACTCAAACATCACCTCTGCAACTTCTTCTCCAATGTGGCATGCTTAGTCGGCCATCACCTGCTAGAGTCGATTTGTAACTCAAAAGTCATGAATGATTTAAAAAATTTAATCATTTTTGTAGGTAGGAGTGTTGTTTAGTTGCTTTCTTCCTTATTTTTTTTCCTTTGTTTTAGGATTCTTGTTATATTTCTAATTTTTGGTTTTTATTCTCCAACAAAGAAGGTTGATTCTCTTATTTTATCAATTCCATTACACTATTATGATTGTTTTGTTATGTATATTAAAAACCTAATAAAGCTACAAAAATATTTTAACATGTAAACATTTACACTTTCTTATTAATCAATTAAGTATTTTTTTTGTAAGTTGAGATCTAATCTATTAAAATAAAAAGTATAAGACATGCAAAAATACAGTCCAGCCTGCTCAAGAGGAGTAGGTATGGCAAGTCAAAGTATGATATGACCCTCCCGCTGGGAGGGAAAACAGATCAAAATGACCCTCCCTCTCGGAGGGAAAACAGGCATGTCAAAAGAACATAAACAAAACATTTAGAGTGCAAGAGAGTGTGGCAAGAGCCGACACGTGGAAATATAAACACATGAAATCAAACATAACATAACTGAGTGGCATGTGGCATGGAGAACCTGGACGTGGCGCAAGCAGCGTACTAAAAGACACACGGTCGTGAAGGCCGCATGTCATGGCTTCTGCCCTGGCCATGGTTCTTCTATGATTGGGCAAGTGTATCCTGGAGATTCTTGATGTGTCAGCTTGCCTGAAGAAGTCATTGGACTATCGTCAGAGGTCGCCATTTCCTTGTCGTCGGAGCTGGATGCTGCCTTTCCAAAGATTTCAAGTGGATTTTTGTAGGGTAGAGGACCGAAGTGGTCTTCTTGGAGACAATTGGGTTGGACAAGAATTTACCCACAGAGCTAGAAGAGGGTCGAAGGTGCGGCGGGGGGATGGAGTTTTGCGGTGGAGCCGAGGTATCAGGCGGACATGGGGGCGTAGGAGTTGATACCGGTTAGGGGACAGGTGATGCCAATTCGTGGGGGCCCAGGGGTGGTGGAGCAGGAGAGGTAAGGTGTGGTGGAACCAGGGGATTAAACCTGAGGACCAAGCACATGAGAAACTTTTTGAAGACCCAATAGTTCTTCCGTCATTCCACAGTGCGTCCTGCTGCACCAAGCGCACCAGACAGTTCATCCTCCTAGTCTGAGACAATTCTTCACACCTCCTCTGATATTTCCACGTCGAAGCCATCGCTGCTGGCTTGTGAGGAAAGGGGGATATGACCATCAGAATGAGCATTGCATCCTCGTCCACAATGCAACAAGCCTCTCTGTCAGCGAGGCATGGTAAGGGAATGATAATGTATGATAGAGAGAGGTTATGGGTAGGCGATAAGATATGGTGCATAGTAGAGCATGGAGATGCAGAGAGACTGGTGGTGTTGGCTTGAAATGCAGGGTGCTGACCTCGATGAATAGAGCGACCAGGGAATACGTGCTGAACGAGGAGAGGTCCAATGCACCAGTAGAACAATAGAGCGGGATAAATCCTAATGTCCATTGAATGGAACTTGTGCAAGATGCAGCAACCCCGCGGGTGAGTTAAGGCATCCAAGCTGCGATGAGACAGCCTCGTCCTGCCATCGAGCTATGGAGCGGCCATGCCAACTGGTGTCTTAATGGCCATTAAAGGCAGTAGGTTGGGGTCTGGCGGGAGGGGCCACGTTGGTCTCCACGCTGGGCTAACTCACACCCGCATCTGAGATAACCAATTAACTATTTTGAGTTAAAAGTCGAATCATAAATTTTTCATATCTACTAGTTGTGAAAATATTCAACAACATTAAGTCTAGTAACTATATGATATTAACTCTCAATTTATTATGGAATAGCCTCCTCACTAAATAGAGCTATGAAAATTTACATATTTAATTGGAGCATGTGTCTTCCATCTTGTACATGCTTGTTTTCCTCACCTCATCTATACCTTTCATATCTTTCACCTTAATAATGTCATCGAGTCTTTTCTTACATTAAATTTAGTCTTCTTTTAATCTGTGTAACCCTCCATGTGGAGTCATCATTTGTTGATGTTTGAATTTGTATAAAAAGACATTTTGTAGTGTTGCAAAATTATCATAATTTATTTTTGAAAAGTTTTGATATTGATTTTTTAAATGACATCGTGAAACTCAACTTTGCCTCCTTTTCCTACACATTTTCATAAAATTAATTAAATTTTTGTTAATAACAAGGAGGGCCCAACTTTAAGATATATAAATGTAAAACACAAAATTATAATTGAGTTTGATTGAGGATGATTATTTTAGGTATTTCTAAAATATTGAGTTTAATGATGCAATTATTCTTAAATGTTTGTAAGCTTGAACCATGAAATAAATTACTTATTTTGAAATAAAAGTATTTTCTTGCATTTTTAATAACAAGGAGACCTACCTTTAAGATGTTCTACAAGATTATTATCATTGAGTTTCATTGAAGATGATGATTTTGGATGAAAGTGGGAAAAAGTGGGAAAAAGTGGAGGTTTTTAAGATCAAAATAGAGATAAATGGGCCTAGTGTGAGGGTCAAAACTAGCCCATATTTCAGATTTACCATTACAAAACTAAACATAAAACAAAAAACCTTAAATATATGATAATCTTCTTTCCTTAGCATCTTTCCAGATTTCATATACCCTGTTCCATTCCACCATCGCTGAATCAATCCCTATCAGTGACACTCTCATCAAAGCATCTAATGTATCTAATGATAATTTTGTCCTTCGTATATCTTTAATTATGTTTTGTATTGAGAACCCTCTCTCACATGCCAATGTACTTGCAGGAATAGTAAGTACTACTTGCCATAACTTTGACATGTTAGGAAAATTTGTATGTAGCTTCGTAACACAAAAAATCCTCCAAGCATATTTCATTGATGATCCCTCACAATTAACATGAAGAGTATCAACAAATGCATGCAACTCTTTTAAACAAGATTCAAAATCAAATGTTATTTTGTTTTCCTCCTTCTCACATAAAGTATGCTGCAAGTGTTGAAAAAGTTTTTGAATCCAATGCTTTGAATTTCGTTCTCTGCCATGAACATCCTATAAATAATGACAAGGGCTAAACAACCTTGCCAAGTTGAAAAAAGAAAGATCAGGGAATCTTCCATTCAAACTCTCTACAAGAGCTTGAGCATAATCGTTTGCAAGTTGTTTGCAACTCTCTACTGAACCTTCAATGCAAGGTTTCCATGATTGTTTTTGAGTGTCAACATAATCACCACATGCATGTGGAATTGCTACAAAACTTAATTCATGCCTATGAAGAAGTCCCTCTTTATCACAAATATCTAGATAACCAAATTTAGAAGCATCTAGAAATTTAGATAAGTAACATGTGCCATCTGCAAATGTGTCATTTCTTAAAAACCACCTTCTTAAAGTGTTTATCATAACATCTATGGCTTCCCCTAAAGAGGTAACATCAACGTACTGTTCTTGAAATTTCTTGTTCAACTTGTTTAGTTCACCCATGATATCCGCAAGCATGTGTAAACAAAATTGTACTGAAAATATCCTTTCCTTGTCATACCATGAGTCTTTCTTTTCCTTTTTCCATAAAGTCAATATGGGAGGCATCAATACAACAAGTCTTTCAACGACTTGTCCCCTTGAGAGCCATCTAACTCCATGGATTTGAAGAGCATTAAGAGTTTCAAGTTGCATAAGTTCTTGTAGAGCAATTAGTTCATTGTTTCTTTTAGTAGAATTTTGTACCCAAGAATACACTTTATTTTCCAATTTCTCAACAAATAATAATCTGGGTATTCTTTTAGAAGCATCTAATGCTGTTAAAGCTTCACGATGAGCAATACAATGAATACCTACAAGATTATGAACATCTTTTTTCAAAAAAGTAACAAAACCATTTTCATTTCCAACCATTGATGAAGCACCATCTGTGGAAACTCCTATTAATATTTCATTTGAAAGACCCCTTCCTTCCATTAAACCTTTGACTGCATCATATGGTGTTTTTCCTCTTCCATCACAAACATTTATGAGCTTCAAAAACTGTGAAATTGGAGGCCCGAACCCTTTTGAGTCTAGAAATGTGGCATAAACCACGAGATGTTTCTCTAAACTGCAATCCGTGCTTTCATCTAGCATCAATGAAGAAAAAGGGCTATCCAACATTCTTGAAATTTGTAGCTTTTCAAGATATTCAGATATAGCAAAAAGAAATTCTTTTGCAACCATGTGATTTGTATATGATGTCTAGTCTTTATTCTTTGGCATGTTTGGTGTTTGCAAGGAAATTGCAACCAAACAAAGTGATTCATATTTTGAGAGTGGTAAATCTTCTTGCACCATCCAATAAACTAATTTCATAGTTGTGATGACTCTTTCCCTGTTCCTATCATCAATGCATACTATGTGTTCTGTAATAGGTTTTGATTTCCTCTCATTTCCACAAATCCATTTTGCTTGTGAAAGATTATGGATGCTTGAACTAGCATGAACAACAATTGAATCATGTTGCAAGGTAGAGAAACCAGTGCCAATTCCCCATGGTCCAATGGCCTTATGCATTTCACAATATATACATTTCATAGTTGTTTTTCCTTCATGTTTTGCCTCTCTCAACCACTTATACTTAGTCTTCCATTGCTCATGAAACTCTCTTCTTACTTTCAATCTTTTTTCTTTTGAGTGCTAGGTTCTCCTCCTTGAAATTCTTCATCACATTCTTCATTATCCCCAAAATTACGATTCTCTATATTAGGCGATGGAACTTATGATGTCGACGACCACCCAAAGAGCTTTCTGATAGAAGACTCGTTCTTTTTGCTTTGAGACATTTTTTATGTAATGCCTATATAATAACAAGGATGTAATTAGATATTGTACAAATTCCCCAAAATGCATCCCCTCACTAAAATGATAGTCTCACATTATTAACAAGTGAAATTAAAACTATTCTATCACAATAATGTTTCATTATCATAAATCAAGGTTACATTAGCAAAACTAATATATATTGGGATATATATCGAAGTATACACGGTCATATTTGCAGCTATGTAAGCCTATTGTTTTTATAAATGTGGTTGTATGGAATTTTGTGGTTGGAGATGGATGTATAGGAGAACTTTTTGATAGAAGACTGGTTCTTTTTTCTTTGAGACATTTTTTATGTAATGCCTATATAATAAAAAGGATGTAATTAGATATTGTGCAAATTCCCCAAAATGCATCCCCTCACTAAAATGATAGTCTCACATTATTAACAAGTGAAATTAAAATTATTCTATCACAATTATGTTTCATTATCATAAATCAAGGTTACATTAACAAGACTAATATATAATGGGATATATATTGAAGTATACACAGTCATATTTTCAGCTATGTAAGCCTATTGTTTTTATAAATGTGGTTGGATGGAATTTTGTGGTTGGAGATGGATGTACAGAATCACCCAAATTTATTTGATAGGATAGATTACCCTTTGGAATTTAGGGGTTCTCTCTTGTTTCCCCTATCACTTATCTACCTTTTCCCCACTCAATTATCCTTGAGTCTTGGTGATGAAAGGTTACATGAAATTAACCTGTGAGATAGTATAATTGGTAGGTTGTGCACAATAAAGAAAAACCATGAGAAATTATTTATCTAGTGTATAGGATAGAAAAATTAACATTTCTGCATGGAGTATCCAACATTAATATTTAAAATGTCATATATAATTACAATTTACAATAATTACAAAACAAAACCTTTTTTTTCAAGAAGAAAAATTGTGTTCCTTGCTATTCATTAGAATCAAAGGTAACATATACAAGGCATAAAGATACAAAGGTATCCACAAAAAACATTCCAAAAACAGGCAATAATGTAATAGAAATGTATCATCATAGGTCTAACATGCCTAAAAACCGTCCTTTAAACAGTAAATATCTCAGTACATTTGCAAAGGACGCATATGGAGTCCTGATAAATTATCCAAGGAAACTCTTGATGGGCAAAAGGGACCCCTCTGACTGAAATAAAATAAATCTAGATGAGAGAACTCATACTATATCAATACCAAGGCTCAAGAAAGTGTAAACTCATCAAAAGAGTTGAATATGAGTAGAGCCAAAACAAAGGAAGATACTCATCCATTAAAATAACTGGATAGTAGTGCACCCAATCTTGTCTCCATCAAGAAATTCCAAACACGTGAGAGTACCCATATCGAGTGAAAGAGCTTCCTTGGATAAAGCATCAACACTCAAGTTATGCTCTCTATAGATATGCGAGAAATTTATATTGAGAAAGGATGATTTCAAAGCATCAATACGTTCACACTAGTGAACCAGGTCAATCACATTCAGTTCTGCCTCCTTTCTCGTTCAGTTAATAACCACTTGAGAGACCCCCCAAATCATGAGCGAGGGTAAGCCCACTTCAGCAGCAAAATACATAAGGGACCAAAGGGACAATAATTCTGCGCAGGTATCAAAACCTTATCCTTTGACTAATGATATAATTCTTTTAAATAGTTCTAGTCATACATTTTCTATGTGATAACAGTAAATGATTTTTTTTTTGTGACACTCTCACATTCCATATACAATAAATACAAATTTTTATCCCGGGCAATAGACATGTCAATTACTATGTGGATGAAGAGCACCATGGATATATCGAAGGACCATATAGAGAAGACAATGACAATGAAGCACTACCCCAATCGATCCTCTGGGTACCACACCATTACTTGACCAGCTCCTAAAGCTACCAAAGGAGAGAATGAAAGTGCATTGTTTGATAGGAACACCAGATTATCTTTGATTAGGTAGGAGATCACAGTTGCACACTTCAGAGAACTACATCGAACCATTAGTTGAGGAAGAACTAAAGAAGAGGGATATGTAGGATATAAAACAAAAGAATAAGGACCAAGTAAAGGAGAGGAAGGAAGAACTGATTGTTGCAGTAGAACACCAAATGAAGGAACAACTTTGAAGGGAGACATGGAAGCAAAAAAAACAGGTGGCAAGGCAGGAAAGGGAACAAATAAAGGAAAAATAAGGTCTTTAAGGTGTTGGAGGGAGGATGGTTTCCACCTCATCGGATCTACCTCAAGACAATCCAAGATTCTTCCAAGACCTTATAAACATACAACTCCCTCAATATCATCTATTCTATCAAACCCCTCCCCTTATTCCTACCAGTACAAGGTCCTATGTTCCAAACACTATTGCAACAACTCCAAGTAATACAAGGATATATAGCACAAGTCATAACTATGGTTTTTCAATCCCTTCTTGGCTATGAGGCACAAACTGAACTCCAGTAAATATGCACAACCCAACCCTTTATAGTTAAGAAATCTTAGGTAGTTCAACCAACTTGGCTGAAGCAAATGCAAGAAAATAAAAAGGTTTTGGCAATGCAGACACTCCATCTCTTCAATAACAGAGATATCAAATGCTTATCCTAACCACATGCGATGTGGATTTTGTTGCATAGGAAGTTTGTGGTTGTTCCTATACTTCAATAGTTAATCCAATTTATAGATGAGAATCTATTTAGTTATTTTCCCTATAATTGAAGGCATTGTATTTAGGTACTATTAATGCTAAGGCTAGTTATCCAACACCAATTTTGAAACAATCTGAATTAAACTATAGCATCATGCTTGTTGTGGAGTATGGTCTCTATAACAGTGCAATTGACTATGTTAGCTGTCCATACCATTGATTAATGGCAGTGATTTCATTTTATAGAAATACATGAACCTTAAATAAACATAGACTCACATAGGAAATCCACCATAGAACCTCACCTAAACATGGGTAAACAATCAAACAATACATTGAATTTGATTCAAACTGTTGCATCTAAAGATTTAAAGTGGGAGTGTGCTTGTTTTGGAGTATGGTATCTAAGGTAGTGCATTCCATCCCATTGATTAATGGAATGCTTTCGTTTTATTGAAAGTCACGAACCTCACCTAAACATAGACTCATATAGGAAACCCACCATAGAAACTCACCTAAACATAAGAAAGAAAACAAACAATACAACAATCCGATTCAAACTGTTGCATCTAAAGTTTTAAATGGGAGTGTGCTTGTTGTGGAGTATGGTGTTTATAGCCGACTCTGCTAATCATTCCATCCCATTAATTAATGGAAGAGCTTTCATTTTACAAAAAGACATGAACTTACCTAAACATAGACTCACATAGGAAATCCACCTTGTCACCTCACCTAAACATAAGCAAGCAAACAAACAATACATCAACCTGATTCAAACTATTGCATCTAAGGACTTAATTGGGAGTGTGCTTGTTGTGGAGTATGGTATCTATAGCACTACAGTAAATTTGTTCCACTCATTCAGTCCCATAGATTGATGACACTGCTTTCATTTTATGGAAACCCATGAACCTTACCTAAACATAGACTCACATAGAAAATGCACCATAGAACCTCACCTAAACATAGGAAACCAAACAAGTAATACAACAATCTGATTCAAACTATTGTATCTAATTGGGAGTGTGCTTATTGTGGACTACGGTCTCTATAGCAGTGTAGTTGATTGTGCTAGTCATTCCATCCCATTGATTAATGCAGTGATTTCATTTTATAAAAATCCATTAACCTTACCTAAACATAGACTCACATAGATCCAAACCCAAACATAGACTCCCATAGGAAATCCACCAATGTTTTTGTAACAATGCAAGCCACATTATATGTATAAAACTAATATTGGCAATTTCATGAAGGATTTAGAAAATGAGTTCCAATTCTACTCTACTAATTAGCAACATTTCTTATTGTAACATATGTTCTACAAAATCCTTTGAAACAACTTGGTAAAACCTTTGCACAACCTAGATTTTAGAAATGCATTAAAAAACATCAATTATGCTTCACATCCAAATACAATATTACAACAAATACAATTATCCTATTGCAAAGTTGGCCCATTTCCTAATCCTTTTTACAAATCAAGAAATAAAAGAAACATAGATCCTACAAACATGGATTTAAGAAGACCCAAGGCCGAGTTGGAATATCCAATTAAGAGGACCAATGTTGAGTTTGATCAGACCCATAGTTATCCTAATCCTGTATGGGTTTGCGAAACAATGAGACCTGACAAGAATATGGTTCACCAAACAACAAGACACAACAATAATGCACTCAAAGACCTCATTATTGGGATGTAACAACACCAAAATAAGTTGAGACTAGGGACTCAGGAGAGCACTAACATTCAACCATAACACAACAACAGATTCCAAATAATAAGCCTTGATTCACAGACAAACCCTAAATAGGGTTGCATGAAAAAAATCTAGTCACAATAAAAAACATTGAAGTCACAACCAAACCCTCGAAAATTATTCTCGAGTCACAACCAAACCCTCAACAATAATCAAAACTGCATGCTTCACAACCTTTCAATCCAGTATAGAAACCCTTAAAGACAGAATGAGAAACCCTTCAATTTGTTGAAGAAAATAGGTGCAGAATGTACCTTGAAAAACCCTTCAATTTGTTGAAGAAAACTGGTGCAGAATGTACCTTGTTCTTTGCTGCAAGTCTCCAAGAAATTGGTAGTGGCCCTTTCAAGTTTCACCCCAACTGGCAATGCATCGAAGAAAAGTCTCAGGCACAGTGGCCACAGCCTCTAGGCTCCTCAGAAAACAAAAACCCCCAAAGAAAAGTCTCGGGCACAGCGGCCACAACTTCTAGGCTCCTTAGAAAATGAAAACCCCTGAAGAAAAGTCTCAGGCACAGAGGCCGTGACCTCTAGGCTCCTCAGAAAACAAAAACCCATCCTCCAGGCTCCAGGGTTTTGAACCCTACTCAAACTGTCAAACACTCTCATGATGCCATTTGCCAAATCGAAATGGTTTATGGAAGTCGGGCCATGGGACGAGGCAAGTTGTAGCCGATGTCAAATGCAAATGGCACATTGGCAATGGAACTATCCAGAAAGACATAGAATGACCGAGTGAGTAATAACTATACTGTATTATGATTTATCAACCAAGTTACCAACCCTTTGGCAAAAATATCAATGCACATAATGCATTATGCGAGCAGGCTGGAGGCTGGAATCTGGAGTAAATTGTAACATGTGCGGGGCAACGGGAAGCTAGAGTCCAGGCTATGCATTATGACCTGTATGCTATCCCAGTCCACCTTGTTCCTTGCTCAATGTTTCTAGCCAAGCTGCCACGGTGCCATCTACGTCCTTTCCATAATCCAGTGCTGCCGGCTAGTCCCTGGATAATGGATTCCTGTAGACTGTAGGTTGCCGCAAATTGCAAAGAGAGACCTCCAAGCATGAGCTGCGTGAACTGTGAAGAAACCTGCTACTACGTGACCTTGTGAGGACTCGGGAGTCAGGAGTGAAGCCGCGTGAGTCCATGTCCGTGAATTTATAACCTAAACAAAAATACATAATATAATATAAAAAACCAATAAAAACAAAAAACAAAAATATATAATATAATATAAAAAAACCGAAAAAAATAAATACGGGAAGGTTTTGTCAATGCCCGTCGTATTGATGCCCATAAAAATTAAACAGAATTCTTAGTTGACGTGCTGGTTTCATGTCCACCTATATATGACGTGGAAAAACGCCGAAAACATCCATACAGGCGTCAATTTTAACCCCTGATTGAAACTGTGTGTGCATGTGGTTCTCAAACAATGCGAATATACCTGCTACACTTCTACCATTGGGAATAACCTCTACTTCTCATTTCTCTACTTCACTCTTCTCTTGGTGTAGCCTGCTCAATCAAGCATCGCCTCTGCAACTTCTTCTCCAATGTGGCATGCTTAGTCGGCCATCACCTGCTAGAGTAGATTTGTAACTCAAAAGTCATGAATGATTAAAAAAATTTAATCATTTTTGTAGGAGTGTTGTTTAGTTGCTTTCTTCCTTATTTTCTTTTTCCTTTGTTTTAGGATTCTTATTTTTATTTCTAATTTTTGGTTTTTATTTTCCAACAAAGAAGGTTGATTCTCTTATTTTATCAATTCCATTACACTATTATGATTGTTTTGTTATGTATATTAAAAACCTAATAAAGCTACAAAAATATTTTAACATGTAAACATTTATCCTCTCTCATTAACCAATTAACTATTTTTTTTTGTAAGTTGAGATCTAATGTATTAAAAAGAAAAAGTAATAATATAGGCAAAAATACAGTTCAGCCTGCTCAGGAGGAGTAGGTATGGCGAGTCAAAGTATGATACAACCCTCCCTCTAAGAGGGAAAACAGATCAAAATGACCCTCCCTCTTGAAGGGACAACATGCCTGTCAAGAGAACATAGAAAAAACATTTACAGTGCAAGAGAGTGTGGCAAGAGCTGACACGTGGAAATATAAACGCATGAAATCAAACATAACAGAACTGAGTGGCACATGGCCTGGAGAACCTGGATGTGGCGCAAGTAGCATGCTAAAAGACACATGGATGTGAAGGCCGCATGTCATGGCTTCTGCCCTGGCCACGGTTCTTCTATGATTGGGAAAGTGTATCCTGGAGATTCTATATGTGTCGGCTCACCTAAAGAAGTCGCTGAATTGTCATCAGAGTTTTCCATTTCCTCATCATCGGAACTGGATGCTGCCTTTCCAAAGATTTTAGGTGGATTTTTGCAGGGTAGAGGAGTGGTCTTCTTGAAGACAATTGGGTTGGACGAGAATTTACCCACAGAGCCGAAAGAGGGTCAAAGGTGCAGCGGGGGGATGGAATTTTGTGGTGGAGCCAAGGTATCAGGAACACATGGGGGTGCAGGAGGTGATACCGGTTGGGGGCTGAGTGATGCCAATTCGTGGGGGGCCGAGGGTGGTGGAGCAAGAGAGGCAGGGCATAGGGAAACCAAGGGATTAAATCAGAGGACCAGGCACATGAGCAAGTTTTTGAAGACCCAATAGTTCTGTCGTCTTTCCACAGTGTGTCCTACTGCACCAATTGCACCAGGCAGTTTGTCCTCCCAGTCTGAGACAATTCTTCGCACCTCCTCCAGTATTTCCACGTCGAAGACATTGTTGTTGGCTTGTGAGGAGAGGGGGATATGACCGTCAAACCGAGCATTGTGTCCTCGTCCAGGGTGCAATGAGCCTCTCTGTCGGTGAGGCATGGTGAGACAATGATAATGCAGGATTGAGAGAGGCTATGGGTAGGTGACCAAATATGGTGCAGAGCAAAACGTGGAGCTACAGAGAGACGGGTGGTGTTGGCTTGAAACGCAGGGTGGCGACCTCGGTGAACAGAGCGACCAAAAAAGACGTACTGAACGAGGAGAGTGCTAATGAACCAGTGGAGCAGCAAAGTGGGATAAATTCGGATGTCCATTGAATGGTGCTTGTGCAAGGCGTAGCATCCCGGTGGGTGAGTTAAGGCATCCAAGCTGCGATGAGACAACGTCATCCTACCGTCGAGCTGTGGAGTGGCCACGCCAACTGGTGTCTTAATCGCCATTAAAGGCAGTAGGTTGGGGTCTGGCGGGAGGGGCCATGTTGGCCTCCACTCTGAGCTAACTCACACCCACATCCAGGGTAACCAATTAACTATTTTGAGTTAAAAGACGAATCATAAATTTTTCATATCTACTAGTTGTGAAAATATTCAACAAAAGTAAGTCTAGTAACTATATGATATTAACTCTCAATTTATTATGAAATAGCCTCCTCACTAAATAGAGATATGAAAAGTTACAAATTTAGTTGGAGCATGTGTCTTCCATCTTGTACATGCTTGTTTTCCTCACCTCATCTATACCTTTCATATCTTTCACCTTAATAATGTCACCGATTCTTTTCTTACATTAAATTTAGTCTTCTTTTAATCTTATTATTACCTATGTAACCCTCCATGTGGAGTCATCATTAACAAATGATGTTTGAATTTGTATAAAAAATTTGTTGATGTTTGAATTTGTAGAAAAAGACATTTTGGAGTGTTGCAAAATTATCATAATTTTTTTTGAAAAGTTTTGATATTGATTTTTTAAATGACATCGTCAAACTCAACTTTGCCTCCCTTTCCTACACATTTTCATAGAATTAATTAAATTTTTGTTAATAACAAGGAGGGCCTAACTTTAAGATGTATAAATGTAAAACACAAAATTATAATTGAGTTTGATTGAGGATGATGGTTTTAGGTATTTCTAAAATATTGAGTTTAATGATGCAGTTATTCTTAAATGTTTGAAAGCTTGAACCATGAAAGAAATTAATTATTTTGAAATAAAAATATTTTCTTACATTTTTAATAAGAAGGAGACCTACCTTTAAGATGTTCTACAAGCGTATTATCATTGAGTTTCATTGAAGATGATGATTTTGGATATGTCTAAAATATGATGTAATTATAATTATTCCTACAAGATTATTATATTTGAGTTTCATTGAAGATGGTGACTTTGGATATTTCTAAAATATTGGATTTAATGATGTAATTATAATTATCCTTGCTTATTTAAAAGTTTGAACAACTGAAGAAATTAATTAGTTTGAAAAAAAAAATGGGTGAACGAAAAAAAGCATGGTTTTTGAAACATTATATACACATATGATGCATATATATTTTATTTTGCACATATTTTATGCCATGCATATAGCGAGTTTTCTATTAGTTGCAAATTAAAAAATCGGTTTTCTACAACTCAGCACTGTTTGCAACCTATACTCCACAGCTATGCAAGTCCAAACCAAAACAATTATCTTAGCTTATACGCAAACTTTAACGCGTAACGCATGACACCGACATCTCTTTGTATATTACTTAAATGGTCGCTGTTTTGCATAGCAGTTATTTATATCATATTTACAACACACAACGCATATGGGACAAGGTTGACAGCCAAAACAACATAACCCATGAGTTGGCTATTCACTTGAAGATATTTTTAGTAATGTGGCATTTGCATTGTGAACGGATGACAGAGTCTTTGGTGATGTGTCTTGTATATTATATACATATGGCTTGGCGTGACGATGTTTAATTTTTACATAGCATGATTGGTGATTACAAGGGACTTGTATGTCACCTGTCAAATAGACATTCTGGAAATTTATGTTGGTTTCGTTTTAAATGGCTGTACCGTGAATTTAACACATCATACATTTGTTATACACATTGAATCTTTTCACATCTTAAGGATCTTTGCATGTACTGGCCTTTAAATTTATGTAATATGATCGATCGTCATAAATATTTGTTTGACAAGATTCAAGTTTGGATGCCTGCCACCTGTACTGAATAGACCGAGCTATTCACCACCCTCATTCGTATTTAACGTAAACTTTACTGATAAATTGAGCAATTAATGAAAAGAAATTTGGAACTTGTATTCGGAAAAAATGAGTTTGGTTTTACATTCTTCCTCATTCTTTGTAATTTTCTATCGCTCGACCTCGATGCAGGCCTGGATTTTGACGTTTTGCATATTGTTTTTTTCATTTCAAAATGTATTTGACACTTAGTTATAAGATGAACAAATTAATTTTTATTGGCATGTTGATTGGTAAAACATCAATATAATGTCTAACAATTTGCATAATCTGTCATAATTTTTAATTCTTGTATTTCATAGAAGATAAGCAATAACATAGACATTGTATGATGGAGACAACTACTCATAAGTAACTGACGTTGTAACGTGTAGGCATGTAGGCTCTCTCCACATTGCCACATGGAAATCAGATGGAGTGTGCCAAGAATGTACAGTAGTTGTATGATATACACTCAAACATTAACCATAATGAAATACCAAAGATAAACCCATAAATATTGTGCACTTGGGCAGTGAAATACTAAAGATAAACCCATAAATATTGTGCACTTGGGCAGGGGTCCACTATTAATGGTAGCCTCCAACTACCCTCATTCTTGCTTAAAATTTCATTTTAATAGATTGCTTACTATTTGTTATTTCCCTCCAACAATTTGAATTTCCAATGGCGCATGTCCCATTAACTTCTGCTCATTCCTCTATACATGTATGCTCAACTTCTTCTTATTTCGTGTACGATGTGTTTATAAACTAAGGCTAAAAACACATTTTCCCACTATCTCTAGCATATTCTTAGATCTAGTGGGTTACGAGTATTTCTTGACAAGTCTGAATAGCATGCTGGACACTGAGATTATTAAATTTTCCTATGTCCATGTAGCTATGAATCAACCTAGTGCTCTCAAGAGCTCATCTTAATCCTGAAATCGAGGGATACTATGGTTCTAGTATTTAACAAGGTTCACCTCTTAATCTCGATTGGAAAAAAGGATAGTATGCTCAAGACCTACGAAAATATCAAGAGGAACCTAGTGCTCTCAAGAGCTCATCTTAATCCTGAAATCGAGGGATACTATGGTTCTAGTATTTAACAAGGTTAAACCTGTTAATCTCGATTGGAAGAAAGGATAGTATGCTCAAGCCCTACGAAAATATGAAGAGGAACCAGGATGCAACATCAAAAGTATTAAGGAATGGAGAGAGGCCTCATTTTGTTTCCAAAATATAAACGACTTTCGAGCAAGTGGCTTATAATGGGTGATCATTTCTTACTATCTCAAACTGATATATATAAACTTACATTAGTGGTATTGCAGACTTTATGATTTAAGTAGCCAGATCTATAGTTGGTTTTATGTTGTTTTTTCCTATGATAAATGTGGAACTAAAGCTCTATATACATTTTTTTTCTTTGTAGATTATGAGTAGCAGTTAATTTTGAATAGTTTTTAACACCAATCTCATGTTAGGCAGATTTATGTTCATCCATTTCACAATATTTTTTTGATATTTTAATATTTTTTATTATTTTTTAGATATTGTTTAAAAATTTTACTGAAAAAATAAAAAATATAATGATAAGTAATAAGAAGAGTTGACAGCATAGACATGAGGAAAACGTAAAATGACAGACATGCAAAACACCATCTGAAAATTTTTGACAAGCAGAAGATATTTAAAATTCCACGCCTGCCTGCATGTATTTGTTATTTTCTATAATATTCAGTTGTTAATCAATACTTGATATATATATATATATATGGCTAAGTCAAGGCTGAAATAATAGGAGGGTTTCCACCCCTGCACCAAAATATACAACAATGGGAACAATTGTGGCGAAGACGTGAATACCAGCTTCGAAAGATCGATAAAATTCATATGATATTTTATTTACAAAGGTAACAGGTCGTGACCATTAACAATAGCCACATCCACAAATAGAAGGAATTCATCATTCAACAATTAGACACAATCTAAACATAAAATGATGGGGGTAAAGATGACCATAAAAGAAATGAAGTTAGAAATGCAGGGACACATTCAAGACACATTGAAACTATGGCCTTGAGATTTCTTTATCATTTAAAATGAAGCTTGACACCAAAAATTGATGGGAGCACATCAATAGAACTTCAAACAATTCTTTCGCCATTGTTCAAAATAAACAACAAAGTGTAATCTGAGCATATAAGCCTTTTAGCATTTATATCCAGGAAACCCAAACCTTAATATGTAATCTAAATTCAAAACAAGAAACAAAACAATATTTTTAATTCAATATACATATTTTAAGAGCCAAGATTCCATCTTCGTTATGGGAGAAGGAGAAATCTCCCAAATTGAATGCAGCAATGACAACTACAACTGAAATTGTGGCACCTCACACAAAGGTATTTTTAGTACCTCACACAATATTGTTGTTACTGTCATTTTTAGGTGTACTTTTGAATCATTTTTATTACTTACTTCTGCAATTTCTATTATCTATATATTGTAGGTTTTCTTTATCTGCTTTGTTATTTAGATGTTTCTCTTTCTCTTCTATATGGACACTTCTTTAGGAATAAATGCCATGTTCATGATCATTGTATAGTTCAAATTTCATTCAACCAAGATAAACTTAGGAACTTATACATTCTACTCTAAATGTAAAAATTGTGCAAGTATACCACTTAGATGGTGATAGTTTCTACAATGCAATTTTAGTGGTCTTTAATGAATTTTTTTTATTTTTTGGCTTCCTAATTAATTATTTGTTTAATATGTTCATAACATGAACTGATTTTGGTGTGCATAAGTATATACAAACTATTATGATCGACGATCTCCGTTAGGGGTTGGCAAGTCGTTGCACACATATGTCTAATGTGTAGTTATAATCATACCTTTAATTTGATTATTTTTACTTACTATGGTTTGTTTTTCTTTTAGCATACTAAGCTATGATATTACAAATGTGTATGCAGGTGACACCATCAGCTGCAGGTGCCATTGTTCCACCTCCCCACTTCTTTCCCATTTTTCTTCCCTCTCCCATGAGCTGGCCCCCCTCCCACCTTCTATATAGGTCCCTCCCTATGTCCACCCACACCCTTCCATCCAGCCTCCCCCCTCCATCCATACACCACCCTCCACCCATCTTCCCCCCTTTGTCCATACCTCCCCCTTTGTCCATCCTCCCCCCTCCATCCACACCCCCCCTTGGATTCAACCTCCTCCCTCTATTCAAGACCCCACCCCCCCATACACCATCTTGCAACATACCCTTTTTCCCTTCTTTATCACTCCCCTCTATCTTATAACTAGTAGTTGTTGATCATTCAAAAAATCCTCCTCAACCTTCTACCACCATGCCCTCTTCCACCATACCTTCTTCATCTTTGGCCACAATTGTGGAAACTACTTTTGCAACCTCCATTCATACATCTATAGTGGTTTCATTTGTATTCATTTCTACTACACCCCCTCCCCCTCCCCCATGAATGCATCATAGTAGGTCTGCCAGCCAACTGCTCCACATGCTAGCCTTGAAGCCAAATCATCTCCATTGTTTGAGGTGTTCATAGTGAGAATTAAATTAATTTACGAAAGTATTGTGAAGCATTAATAAAAATGATTTTAGCCAACTATTTTTTTCAATAAACTTATTTCTCTAAATGTTGCAAGGTGGCATATCAGGAGGATGACTAGATCGAGGAGGTGAAGTGCCTCATCACTTCCGTTCCCATAAGAAGTGAGTTAATTACGATTTGAACTATGCTTTTATTTTATAAACTTGTTAATTGTTACAAATGCATGAAAATACTAATATCTTATTGTATTTGTTTTAGAGCTCAGAGCGATAGTCTACTCCTAGACGAAAGAACGACTGAGATTACATTAGCTCCAACATGAGAAAGATGGATTTTAGATATGTGCTTGAGAGTGCTGTGGGTGGGAAGGATGCTTGAGTTTCCATCTTATGCATATGTGAATTCTTGAGCAAAATCAGAGAGTCTTGAATTTTAAACCTTTTATCAATCAATTTCAGCACATATGTATCTCATTAATTAACCACATATGAATTTATCAGCCACATGTGAATCTCATAAATATATCATCCACATGTAAATATCACAAATATATCAGCCACATAAATCATCTTCACAAATCAACCATATAAATCAGCTCTGTAAATCATCCATATAAATCAATCAACCATGAGAGACAACATATACATTGGGAAAACCCTCAAACCATGGAGGATTAGAAACCAAGCAATTATTTCAGTATGATAGATATATTTGTAGAGACTGATTTATAACACATAAGAAGATTTCCTGATAATATATATCACCACAACAGTAGAGAAGAGAGATATAATGTAACAGTGCAAAAGCAATTGTATGAAACCGTATTGAACTTGCCATATGCCTAGCATATTAATAACAAGCCAAAAACCGTACCATGCAAAAGGTAGTGCATAGAAGTCTCGGTAAACACACTTAGAGCACCACATATTTCATTCACAAGGAGGATCTAACTAGAACTACCTCCATGCAAACATTAGTGGCCTTCCTTTCCTCAATTACATTTAACTGAAATTCAAACTTGAACTAAATGAACTAAATTGTCTTGAATTGAAAGTGAACTAACTTGAACTGAATGTTAACTGACTTGCAGTGAATGTGAACAAACTGAACTAAATGTGATTTAAATGAAATGAACTTAATATTCATATGAGAGTATGACCATAAAGTTAGAAGGCCAACTGAATTTTTTTAGTGCTTTCACATTTAGTGTTATCCATGCTCATTTACTATAATTAACTTTGCATGGTTCTTCTTAGTTAACTAATGCATGTTGATTGATGAACATTAAGCTCTTTTGTACTTAACTTATTACATTCATTAATATTTCAACTGACGCTTTGACTAAGGCATTGATTGAGGCATTCATATTTTACTGAAGCTTTATAACTTGAGTTCACTCAGACATTTGCATCGGAAATTCAAACTCTCTTTCTCTATGCTTTATCCCATTATCGTTAAATAATTAAGGCATTGTCCATATGTGTATTGTTGATCTATCTTAGTAGATAATGCTCAAAATAATTATTCCATACATATTTATGACTGTATACATTACCCCAAGCCATATAGTCATATGATATCATAATTCACTCTGGGGGTAGCTAAGCCCTAAAGGAGACTTATAGTGACTTAGTGACCATGACTAGAAATATATCACCTATTATTTCCACTTTACCAAGTAAAATTTTCCACCTCAATAAATGAGGATATTGGTAGGACTTGATATTATACACAAGTCTACAGTATTGATATTACTCACAAGACTCAACTTGATATTACTCACAAGATCATCTCCATAATTGGAGTTCCATCTCATAGCGTACCTTCTATGAGAATACTTTCCTTGATATTGCTCACAAGTCTTTGACTTGATACAAACCACAGGTCAACAGTAAATGCATCACCACCTCAACCATATGAGGATACATAAGACTTGATATGACTCACAAGTCCAACTTGATATTACTCACAACTCTGAAGAATGACTCATGATGTTGTACAATCAACACTCCCTCTCAGTGAGGGAGACATTCTCTACTTTACCAGGAATTTCCTACCATACCAAGCTTATATTGGAAGAATATCAACTTCATTACTAACAATGACTTGTTCACAAACTTTCAATATGCTCATCAGTAGTTACTATGCTGAAATTTTTATGACCATGATTTTGATGAATTAAGACTTCATCTCAATTTGTTCTATCATAACACATAGAATTTTTTAGAAATCTTGACTATTAACACCAAATAACTATTGGCTCAAGTATTTCACACTAGTAGGTAGCTTCCCAAGCTACACTACTCCTCAGTAGGTGGTACTATCTACAAAACACCTTTTTCTCCTGTAGTACTCTTTGGCGTACGCCTTGCTTTTATAGTACTAGACACAATACACTAAGATTTTGTAGTACTAGATGCAATACACATAGATAGTTCCAATCTATATAATAGTTCTACTATGTATTAAAATACAATAAATGACCTATTCCAATGTACCTCAAAGGTACTCAAATATATGCTTATCAACAAGCATACAAAAAAAATACAATAGGTATGCTAGGTACTTTATGAGACCAATTAGTTACTTATTCAAAGTAGCATCATCTGGATCCAATCCTGAATGTTGTTTCTCTAAAATATAAACTATGGATTTCGTATCCATCATATATAACACATTAATTATGTAATATCATGTAGAAAGAAAGTCTTATCTTTTCTTTCAATATTCAACATTTTTTGACTCCAAGAATCTTCTACCATCTAAACATATGAATGAGTTCTTAGTAAGCTTGCCATTCTTTGTCATGTTATTCGAGGACTGATCACTTTCATAATGTTTTCATGTCACAGTACCCCACATAGCCAATTGTATGGTGCTGTAACATGTCCAAGAGGTTTAACTGTTCTCTGACAGTTCATAATATAACTCTTCTAGAGTATCCAATAGTCTCCAAGGATTTGGCCATGTCTCTGATAATTTGGATTCCCTCCACAAGGTATCACAACCCCTGGCTACTTGAGTCATGTACCATGACTAACTAGTTTGGGGACTTTTAACTATTGGTTCCTATGGGGATACATCTATACTCCCTCTTCAACTAAACATGTCTTTTATACTATACCAAGCTTGTTCTAGACAGAGGCTTAGTAAATATGGTGGCAATTTAGCTCATCTGTGGATATGTACAAGAGTTACACAACTCCTTTATGCACCATGTCTCCAATCTAACTAACTAGGAACTTTGTAAAGTTTTATTGCTTTACAATATTCTCTATATGAGCAACATATTTAATGTGATATTTCTTTATCACTATACTTTCGTTTTCTATGACATGTATGAATCCACATACTCTTGTACGAAGTAGGTAACACAACACATGCTTTGTTTTACATGTCTATGTACTGAATATAAATCATATAACTAATCCTGGGACATGTATAAATATATCTAACATCTATGATATCTTATAAATATGAAGAAGAATCAAATTTATCTGTATTTGTCTGTTCATGGATTTACATTCCATTGTTCTTAAATCCTTTCCAGAACTCTATTGAACATTTTTCCCCAATAGAAGAAAAATATTATCCAATGACTGTTACACCTCTAAAATTAAGAATCATCCAAGATTCTTACATATAGATTCCTTTTGAATATGAGTATGATAAATGGTTTCTACATAGAAGGAGGTTAATTTAAGCAGTTCCATTGTTTTTCTTTTCAAGTGCTTGCAAATCTAGATTCTCCTTCTTAACATCTAGGATGTGAGAATCACAAATTTGAGTCCTCCATCACAGAGACTCATACTCCTCTATATATAACACATTTATGAATATAATTAATATAAATACATTACCTTGATGAGTCTTTACATTTCTCCGAATAGAATTAGGACCTCTATTCTGTCTTCTTCATAAGAAACATAAGAACCTCCCAATCTACTCTTTTTTAGGATCAACCATATGAATGAATCCATCTCATTCTCCTCTTATAGGTAAGGACATGTGTTTTTTTCCATAATAAAAATTATTAAAATGATTAATAACATTACATAACCAATAAATGTAATCACATGAAAATTTTCAACATACTAGCAATGGTTCACACAGTTATGTACATAGACTAAATCAATATTTTGACTAACCCCGTTCATACCTTATGTGATGTTTTGAAACCCTATATTAGTTCAAAAATTCATATTTTATGAAGGAAATATGTAGCCCCATATTCACATCTCATGAAGCAAGCATGAATCCCTCTATTTGATATATTATGACCAATCATCCAGTCGTATTTTCATAGCTCATCAAGAAAGCATACATCCCTCTATATCATGTATTATGGACGTAATTTTTAGCTTTATATCAGTCCTATATAAGTATTTATAAGTCCTACATAAGTCTTATATCAGTCCTATATCATTCGCATATGGACTCATGAGGTCGACAATATGCTAATAAAAGACAAATAATAATGTATGTGCTCAACATAATTCCAAAGTACAGGAATACAAATCTCTAAATGACAGTCATGAAACATATTCAAAAACCTTTAGATCTGATTTATAACAACATATCACAATAAAAATATAAATTAATTATCTTTGATTGATTTGTATGGGCCCCCTCTTGATCTCTGCACCCTTGCGGACAATACCAAACTCCTTCTTTATTCACTTGAATAGAAGAGCTTCTTTGTAGTGAAATATGTTCTCCCTTTGTTCATTATTTTTAGTGACGAAAATATTCTCTTGTTTAGTGTACACAACCTTTCTTTGTATGCACCCATGTTCTTGAATCGAGGCCTTCTTGTTGAAAATATTGGTGAGTGTATCAAAAAACTCCCTTTCGGTCTTGAATGAAATGATCATGGATATAAAATTTTCCTTAATTGAATCAAATATGATATGCTTGGCCTTTTCTTGATTCTTCTTGAAGTTGATTCACCCTTCATTCGTGGTAGGCTTCTCTACCATAGTGGTTATGAATGAATCAATAACATGTTCTTCAAGAATATTCAACACCGTCTCTTTCCATGCATTGAAGTTTGATATGCCTTCAAGTTGGTCTTCTAGTCAAATAGAGACTAATGTCATGACTACAATATTTTTCTCAACACTTCAATATTTATGCAGGCTTATCTTGCTACACAAAACTAAGCTCTTTCATGTCCTATGCTCTGATACCATGTGAATTTTTAGCAAAATCGAAAAATCTTGAACTTTAAAACTTTTATCAATCAATTTCAGCACATATGTATCTCATAAATCAGCCACATGTGAATCTCATAAATATATCAGCCACATAAACCATCCATATAAATCAACCAACCATTAGAGACAAGATACACCCTAAGAAAACTGTCCAAATAGAGAGGATGAAAAAAACAACAATTCTTTGAGTATTATAGATAGATTTGCATAGAATGGTTTACAACACATTAGCAAATTTTTCGATAAGAGATATCACCACAGTAGTAGAGAGGCGAGATCCAATGTAAGTGTGCAAAAACAACTATATGCAATTGTATTGAACTTTCCATATTCCTAGCATATTAATAACAAGACAAAAACCCTAGCATGCAAAAGGTAGTGCATATGAGGAATAGTAAACACACTAAGAGAACCACATAGTGCATTCCCAAGGAGGAGATAACTAGAACTCCCTCCATGCAAAAATTAGAGCCCTTCCATTCCTCAAATAACTTTAACTAAATGTTCATTGTCTTGAATTGAAAGTGAATTAACTTGAACTAAATGTTAACTTACTTGAACTGAATGTTAACTGACTTGAACTGAATGTGGAATTTCTAAACTAAATGTGAACATACTAAACTGATTCTGAACTAACTGAACTGAACTCAATCTTTATATGAGTGTATGACCATAAAGTTAGGAGGCTAATTGAATGTCTTTAGTGCTTCCACAATCAGTGCTACCCATGTTGATTTACTATTATTAACTTTGGAAGGGTCTTCTTATTAAAATGTGCAAGTTGATTCATGAACATTAATTAACGTCTTATTTAACTTTCCACCTCAATAAATGAGGATATTGGTGGGACTTGATATTACTCATAAGTATACAGTATTGATATTACTCACATTATTAAAATTGATATTACTCACAAGATCATCTCCATAACTGGACTTCCATATCATAGGGTACCTTCTATGAGAATACTTGATTGGGTATTACTCACAAGTTTAGAGAATGACTCCTGATGTTCTACAATCAACAACATTTTAGCCACTATGTGGAATATTTGGGCATGATTTTCCATGTGTTATGTATCTAGCGAATAAGTTGCCAAAATTTTAGGGCAGGAGTTGCCATTATGTGTACATTTGGAACCATGTTCCTTTCTTCGCAAAAAACTTATATGTTTGGATGAGTTTTGTAGCTTCAATATTCATGGATTTTCACTTGTGTTTTTTATATGCATAATTGTCTCTACTTGCATATTATTATCTCTTGTTTCCTAATAAACACTATTATGATTTTAATACACATAGTTGAGCTTGAATGGAATGAATTAAAATCATATGAGGCATGCAATAAAGATTAGTTACATATCATTATTGTCCTTGATGATTCATCTAAAATTCAATATATTCAAAATCTACTACTTTTTAAAATGGCCCATACAACATCTTGAAATGATAATCTCTCGTTATATATTTTGTCAATTGCCATTCACTTCTTTCATGTGAAATAGATAAATTTTGATATCTAGTGGCCTCACATAGTCACTGGTATTAATGATACTATATAGTAACTTGGGAATGATATAATTGAAAATCTATGGGCCCTAATAGGATTTTATGTTAAAAGAGGACAAAGAGGAATGTTAATTTGTCATTTGCAATCTTATATATGTTTTCCTAGATTTCATGGTAATATTCATATATGGATGTCTCAAAATTAATAAATCCATTCATTACTTGTGTAGTAATTTCAGCTTTGGAAAAATTGAATATATCTTTTTAATTTTAATATATTAGCCTTGAAATTCCATAATCTATCCTAAACTACCCCAAACTCAATTAATACCTTAACCTCACCTACTAAAACTTCATAGAAACTAAACTACATTAATATAACCTAATTTACACTTACTTAAATCGTTGACTTACCGTAACTACCTTCCTCAATCCAATGAACCTACTTAAATCAACCATACATTATCTTAGACCACTGCAATATTTAGTTTTCCCTACCAAACCTACCCAAAACTATCATATCTAGCTTTTCCATCCCTAACATAGCCTACCCTACTTAGACCTACACTACCCTCCACCCTCCACTATCTTATCCACCCTACCATTCCCTAGTAGAATCCCTAGCTTGTAGAAACCCTATATTGTAGAATCATAATCCTGTAAAAACCTTAGATTATATCTAAACCATATCTTGAATAAACCCCATGTTGAAAACCTTATCTTGTAGTCTAGCTTGTATATAAACCCTAACTCTTATCATTGACCTTGTAGAATCCCTACGTTCTGCAAATCCTATCCCTAGTAACCCTAAGTTGTAGCCACAATAAACTAGCTTATTTTTCCCTAGCTTAGTCTACCCTACATGAACCTACACTACCCTCCACCCTCCACTAACTTATCCACCCTACCTTTCCTAGACACAAAAGGTTTATAGCCTATGCTATGTTAAGATAACATATTCTATAGTAACTTAAACTATATAACCTACTTTAACCCACCATCCTTGTACTAAACCAGTCTAATTTAATACTTATAGAAGCCCTAGTTTGCAGAAAACCTAGCTTGTAGAAGCCATATATCCCATATAAACCTTAGCTTGTATTTAAACCCTATATTGCACAAACCGTAGATAGAAAACCCTATCTTATAGTACAATGTGTCTTTAAACCCTAACTCATATCATTGACCTTGTATAAGCCCTAACTTATACAAACCTTATCCCTAGAAACCCTAATTTGCAGCACCAATAAACTATCTCAACGACATGACATGCACTGTTGTAATTTCCAAAGAAACCATGAAAAATTGCTAAAACAACAACACCTTAGGTAAATTATTAAATATTTCTCAAGTTACAAATGATGGAATGATATCAATGTATGGTATAGTCATTCCCAACTTGTGATTAAAACAAGAATTTGTAATGCCTTTAAATATATCTTACAAGAATGTTTATGTGAAGGAAATGATCAAGTTTTTGAAAGTAGACATTTTCTCTTCAATCACACCAAAAATTCCCTTGATGTCACATTCTGACAAGAAACATTAAATGAATAATATATGTCATTAACATATTTTATTCCGTGTAGCCATATCAAAGTATCAAATTGTCCCACAATGACCCTTGGCTGCTAGGAAAAATGGGAGATAGAGCTAAAACTAGGAATCTTGTCACGAAGTTGTCGATTCCGATGGATTCCGGATGTCGGGTTTCAACTACCCCTCCTACCGTGCATTGATTGCTCGAAAACAATCCTATTTCACCATCTTAATAACTAGGGTTTTCCTCAATGAAGGCCATGCCTATTTTTCACTAGTGGGTCAATTTTCAATCAATTGCTCCTGGGTATCCATGTCTAGCATGAACATGTCCCAAATGGTCATATGCATGCATGGGAGATGACAAAAATCGAATAAGTTGCACGACTTGGTTTCCCTGCACTAATAGCAAAGTATTAGTGTCCCTGAATGGCCCAAGGGTGTTAGGAAAAATGGGCCATAGAGAAAAATCCACGAATCTGGTCATGAAGCCATTAATTTTGATGGATTCAGGATTCTTGTTTTCAACTGGGGGGCCTTTATCGTGCCTTAATTTCCTAAAAAAGATCATATGGCACCATCCATAGAACTATGTATTTGCTAAGTGAAGTCCATGCCAATTTTGCACAAGGGCGTCAATTTTCAATTGAGCACACCGATGCAACTGTGGCTAACGTGAACAAGTACAAAATGGCCATATGCATGTGTGGTAGCTAAAAGAACCTGTATATGATGCCATGTTTGGGTTTCATGCACCTGTAGAAAAGTCTCAAATTGTCTCTGAGTGGCCCTTGAGTGCCAGGAAAAATGGTCCATAGAGTAAAAATAATTACTTCAGTCACAAAGCTATCAATTCTAATGGATTCAAGATGTTGGTTTTTATATGACCCCCCTACCATGCCAAAATTTATTGCAAACAACCCTATTGCACCATCTTTAAAACTAGGTTTTTTATCATTGGAGGCCATGCCAATTTTCCACAAGGGGGTCAACTTTTAATCAAACCCTCTCAGGAAAATATGGCCAGTGTGAACAAGTCCACAATGTAATGATGCATGCATGTGAGTTGATGGATCCTATCTAGGCTACCTAGTTTGGGTTCCGTTCGCCCATAACAAACCTTCAACATGTCCCTAAATGGCCTCAAATTCCTATTCAAAACAAGCCATAGATCAAAAAACGTGACTACGATTGTGAAGTTGTAATTTTTGATGGGTTGAAGATGTCAAGTTTCATATAGCCCCCTTCCATGCTCAAATTTCCTAGAAGCAATCCTATTATACCATCTCTGGAAATAGGTCTTTTCTTAGTGAATACCATCCCAATTTTTCACTATGGGGTTAATTTCCAATCAAACGCTCCAGGGAGATTGTGGCTAGTGTGCAAAAGTCCACAATGGGAAATTTCATGAATAGGAGATAATGAAAACTAGATACACTAGCTAGTTTGGGCTTCATGCACCTATAACAAACTCTGAAAGAGTCCATAATGACCCCAGGGTGCTAGGAAAAATGAGCCATAGATCCAAAACCATGACTTTGGTCATAAATACGTTGATTTCTATGGATTCACAATGCTTGATTTCATATCACAATTTCCTAGAAACAGTCCTATTGCGTCATATCTAGAACTGGAGTTTTTTTTAGTGAAGGCGATGCAATTTTTTCACAAGTGGGTCAATTTTCAATTCAATGCTCTCGGGTGACCTTGGCCAGCATGAAAAAGTTTACATTGGAAATATGCATGTGTGGGAGCTGATGGAACCCGACTATGCTACCTGAGTTGGGTTTTGTGTACCCATAAAAAATGTCTCAAAGTGTCCTTGAATATCCCATAGGTTCTAGAAAAATGGTTCATAGAGCCAAAATCGTGACTTTGGTCGCAAATCCATCTATTTTTATGGATTCAAAATGTTGGGTTTTAGTTCCCCGCCTTCAATGCCCTAGTTTCCCAGAGAAGGTCCTATATTGCACCATCTCCGAAACTAGGGTTTTGTTCGGTGAATGCCATGCCAATTTTACACAAGCGGGTCAATTTTCAATCAGACTCTCCTGAGCGAATGTGGCCAGTGTGAACAAGTCCAAAATTTCCAGTTGCATGCATGAGAGATAACAAAACTTGACTACGCTATTCAATATGGGTTCATTGCACCCATAACAAAGTCTCAAAGTGTCCCTTAGTAACCCTGGGGTGCTAGGAAAAATGAGCCACAAAGTTGAAACTATGACTCTAGTCACCAATCCGTCAACTCGAATGGATTTAGGATGCCAATTTCCAACTAGCACTCCCTTGTTATGCCCTAATTTCCCAGAAACAATCCTATTGCACCATCTCTATAACTAGGGTTTTGGTTACTGAAGGCCATACCAAGTCTACACAAGGGGGTCAATTTTCAATCAAACGCTCTAGGGCAACTGTGGCCAGCATGAACAAGTCCAAAATGACTATATGCATGTATGGGTGCTATCCAAACCTATCTATGATGCCCAGTTTGGGTTTTGTGCATCTGTAGCAAAGTATCAAAGTGTCCTTAAATGGCCTTGGGGTTTCAAAAATAATGGGCAATAGAGCCAAAATCATGACTTTGGTTTCCAAGTCACATATTCCAATGGATTCATGATGATGAGTTCTAGTTGGGACCCCCCCTACCATGCCCCAATTTGCTGAACACAATGCTATTGCACAATCTCTGGAATAAGGGTTTTGCTCATTGAAGGCCATACTAATTTTGCACAAGGGGGTCAATTTTCAATTAAACACTCCTGAGTAACCATGGCTAGCATGAGGAAGTCGACAATGGCTATATACATGCACGGGGGATGACGAAACCTAGCTATGATGCTCAGTTTGGATTCAGTGCACCCATAGCAATGTCTCAAAGTGTCCCTAAATGGCCATGGGGTACCACTCAAAATGGTCCATGGAGCCAAAACCGTGATTCCGGTCACTAATCCGTCGATTCTGATGGATTCAAGATACCAGGTTTTGTTGAATTTTGTACAACTTTGTTGATATTTTGAACTTTAATTATTTAAGTGCGAAAATACTCAAACTTGAATTAATAGAAAATTCAATCACGTAAAATCATTCAACCATAAAACACAATGTACCCTGGGAAAAACCAGCAAAACTATGGGGATGAAAAAACCCATCAAATCCTTAGAGTACAATTATTATATATAGTATGGAATGTATTTTACAATAGCAGATTGATTTCAGAACCCAAGTACAAGAAACAAAGAGATAGAAACAACCCAGGTGTAGATATGGAGGAATAGAGAAGAGAGATCAACTAGATGAACTTTCCAATGATTTCAATACAATAAATAACATATCAAACCAGTTCCATGCAAATAATAGAAAATCACTACATGGCGAATTAGCCACCCATGCAAACCCTAGCGAATTTCCTTATTGCATATATTTTATGCACCTCGGTTTATTCAATCTTGCATAATGAATATGCAATGCCTTTCTAAGTTTGACATTAAATCATGCTTGACTAGCTTTAGAGTGAACTCTCCTTATAACTGGATGTAGGATCACTTAGTTAACAAGATAACATAAGTGTCATCATGCAATAGCCATAACTTAAGTGTAATTTTATAACCTAAGTGTTCTCTTTTAGTTTAACTAAATTATCGTCATTTAGTTTAACTAAAGTGTCATCATGCAAACCACTTTAGTTAACTAATTCCTTCTATTAATAGTTTAGCTAGCTTATTCTTAGCTTAAATAATGTTGATTGATCATACTAAAGTGATCATTGAGTTATCATTTAATTAAGTGGTTGCATACATTATAACTAATGCTTTCACCAAAGCATTGATTGAGGGATACATTTTTATTTAACTGAATCTTTATCAATTATAGTTCACTTTAATCAGCTTAAGTGTCTTCATGAGTTATTTTGAATTCTCTTGTTCTATTTGCATTTATCTGTATATATTATCTTTTACTCCATGTTCAATATGTGCTAACTTTAATTATCTATCATATCATATTATACTCTGAATATTTGTTAAATGTTGTGATCATATTATTTTACTCCATACCAAATGATCTTATGCTAAAGTAATTAACTCTAGATGTGGTCAGTATCGAAAGGATACTTAATAGAAATAGATGATGATGGTTAGTAATACATCACACAACATTATATGATTCGACAGAAGAAGGAAAGAGAAAAGGGAAGGATGTTGCGACAAAAGAAGGAAAGAGAAGGCACGGGAAGAGGAAGCTGCCGGATGAGTAAGCTATGACAAAAGGGAATAACGAGATACAAGATGACATGGTAGAATATCAACAGAAGAAGCCGTGCAAATAGTGTAATGGTTGGAAAATGACAGTAAGCAATACAGTTGAGAAAGCAAAAATCCTTAACGATTGTGGGTACGATCTCGGCTGGAGATGGGGGAAGCCACACGTGTGAAGGAATATTTGTAATTCAAGCTGATAGTGCCTCTCATTATGTGCTACTAGAATAGGAAAGATATCCCGTTGATTGGATATCGTAAGTTGACTGAGATAGCTATTGAAAAGGATTTTGTAATGAGTCTATTAGAGTCTGTAACAAGAATGTATGGGAGGTGTATCGAGTCTGTAATGTGGCTATAAAATAAGGAACACAAGCTGTAGATGGGTTAGCTAATTAGCTAATTAGATGATATAACATCTGAGTATTCTCTAGACTGTTGAAAAGGCACGTGAGCGAGAACGGAGGTAGGATTTTAGTTAATGACTCTGTATCGCTCAGTGCATCAGAGTAGAGGTTTGCAGTTGAGTGCGTAGACGAGTAGAGAAGGTTTAGTCGATACAGGCTATGCATGTATCACTAGTAGGAGTAGAGTAGGGAGAGAAAGAGAGAAGATTAGAAAGCATGAGAGGGAGGAAAAGTCTATAAAGATAGAAGAGAATATCTTGAACAGATTCTTCATCTTTGTGTGCATACAAAAGGTGCATCTATTTCCTCATGCTAGATGAAGAGAACCTTATGGTTTTTTCCCGGATGGGTTTCCATGTTCAATGTTGTGTATATGTGTGAATGTTGAAATATATTAGATATATGTGTGAATGTTGTGTTGAATGACTGGTTGATTACTTTGTTGCAAATGGATAAATGTATGACTGTCACGTTATATTAATGAATATGAATATGTTGTATGTTCACTCTTTATTTACTTAAGTTGCATAAATAAGGGTTGGACCATAGCTTAGTGTTGAAGTATTGTGCATAAAAGTAATCCAACCCCCCTCCAGTCTTCGTTGGAAACCTTGGAACAGAGCCTAGGTACTAAGAAACCCTCCCACACAACTGTGGAAATGTAGTTCTGACAATTACCCATAAAACAAAGATATCTTGGTTGACACAACATCAGTGTCACATGTGCTATCAGTTGATCTCTACTTTGTCGAGTTGATATCTTGGGATTTGTTGTCTTGAGTAGAAGGGACTGAACATGCGTATGGGAGGGAATAAATCCAACAAATGGTTCCATTTTCAGGACCTTAAACTGTTGTGGTGAGGGATATGTTGTGGAAACCCATGAAACTGGAGATCCAAGATTGGGTGGAAGCCAAAGAGTTAGAGTTCGCATGAAAAGAAAGTGAATGATCTCAGTGGACCCCAACAAATTGGTTGGGCTGGTACATTCATTCATACATTCACTAAGATTTTCTTTGTTGAGTTTCCCATTGTGTTGCATGAGTTTTTTTCAAAGTTGGCAACCCAACAAAGGAATTTCAAGGAGGAGAACCGCGAGAGTGGAGTCCTCACTTAATTCAATGGATGAAAAGAGAAAGAAACCCTATATAAAGGGATGTGCATTTTTGGGTAGAGAGTATCCTAGAACAATATATTACTAAGTTTGTTGTTGACACAGTAACCTCACATAGTGAGGCAGAGTGAAAAAAATTCAAGGACCACATAGTGGATACCTATCATCCTTAAAGATGTGGATAAAAATGATTTTATGTGAAAAAGGCATTCTCTGAATGCAATTAGAATGAATATCAAAGAGTGGCTATGTCTCAGCGTAACCCTGGAGTGAGCTAATCCCAGGATATAGCGAAACTAAACTAGAGACAAGATTTTTAAGAAGTGGAAGAAGAAGGATATGAGTTTGCATCATACTTGGATGAAGGATATTGTGACGAAGAAGAGGAATATCAACCAATCTCAAAAGGAGATGAACAATCAGAAGAGTCTACTAAAGCCCCAGAACAAGAATGTGTTTATAGCTCACCTACAGTACTAGAGGTAATAACGCAAGGCCTGTCTCCAAGTAACTCTGTAAATACAAGTAGTACTAACATTGTAAATAGTGGACAAGGAAGTTTGACTAGTACGAATTTTGTTTCGAATGTAAAAATAGTAAATACAATGGCTGGAGTTGAAAATAAGCTCCCAATATTCAATGGAAATGGGTTGGAAGACACAAAACAACATTAGTTTCTTTGTGACTATGGCTCGATTGTACGACAGATCCAGGATGATAATATTAAGAAAGCACATATGATCACGACTCTCTAAGGTCATGTGTTGTATTGGTCTATGAAATTCTCCATAGTACCAATAGGAGTTGTCTCGAAAATGCTCAATGTTATTCGGGTGGGTTTGATCGATGAATTTAGAAAACCAAAATCTAAATCATAGTGCATCACCGAAATCGAAGAGATTAAGTAGCTACCAACAGAATCTATTTGGGTATTTGACCAAATATTTAAGACCTTAATGGACAAAGTGAGTTTCAAAATTTCGGATGTGCAACACAAGGAATGGTTTATTGCCACCTTATTACCACATATCTGAACCTCGTTGATGCAACAGAAAATCATGTCATAGATAGAGGCTATTGGAATAGCAATGAAATTAGAATCTTCACCGGTTGGAGATACTGTCTCAGGAATGATGCAAATTCGATCGCAACTGGACAATCTTACGGTGCAGCTCCAGGACATCAAAAGAGGAAAGGATGTTGAGGAAGAACTATGGTGTACAAGATGTAGAGCTAATGGACACCATCAATATAATTTCACGGTGCTGATGAGATATGTCGCAGTAGGTGCGTCAAAACCATTAAACACCCAAGGAATGCCTTGGTGTAGAGTATGCCAGACTAGGGGCCACAAGTATGAAGAATGTCTATACTTACAGAAGATTGTAAGTACACTAGCTAGTTTGTATTGTAAATTTTGTAGATCAGTAGGTCATGATGAAAAAGACTACATAGCACTCCAACTTCTACAAGAAAAGACGATGGATACCTACTTATTAAAAAATGATGAGAAAATGAAAGATGAACAAGCGAAACCATAGTATCAGCCAGCGTAATATCAACAAAAACAATATCCTCAATTGCAATACAAACAGAATCTGAGTATCCTCAACAAAAATAATACCCTCCGCAAAGGGGCGGTGGGAAGTTTTAGAGGACGAGGACAACCACAAGGAGGAGGATTTGGTCAAGGAATAGGCCAATTCGTATGTTATAATTGTGGGAATCCAAGACATTTTTCCTGAGATTATCAAAGTCCTATGAAAAAATGTACATATTGTAAAGTAGTTAATCACACCATCGAGTAGTGCCCGCAAATTATTGAGAAATGGAAGGATAGAACTGTCGTTAACCCCAACCTAGTACAGGATCTAAATCTGAATCCCAATCAGAATATTCAAATTATTTCTGGCAAACTAAGACAACCCCACATTATTGTAGTTACAAGAGGTGTTGCAACTGGAGCATACCAAAATACACAGCAAGGACAACCATAGGTGAGACCTACGACACAAAAGAAATATCTTCTAGATGTCCAATAGGATAAATAAGTCTTCTTGGAGGTGTGACCAGAATTCCGTAATACCAATCAGGTGTCGACATGTGGACAAGTTAGAGCTATGCCTGAATGATTTGAACAACTAATCAAGAATCGGCCAATGAAAAATGTTAGTAAGATTAAATAATTTTTAAAAAGTTGATTAGCACTAATCCATGATAAAGATGTTGTCACATAACTGAACTCACTCATAGAAGAAACCATATATGACCTGTGACCCGAAAAAATAGTTAATCACATCAGGCGAAAAGTGAAGACAGTTCGAGAACTACAAAAGACTGCGCATATAGGATATTATGATATGAACTATATCGTATTATATTTAGGCACGGATGTCAATATATTGACAAGACAAACATGGGAAAGCATGAATAAGTTGTGATTGAGATGGTCTCCCATTCAACTAAGGCTTGTAAACTAGTCCAAGGTTCTACCAATCGGTAGGCTAACTCAAGTACCTATGGAAGTCGAAGGCTTAAGAACATATTCCAACTTCGAAGTAATTGACATTGTCGATGACAAAAACCTATATCCTACACTTATAGGAATTGATTGGGAAATAGAATATCAAACTATTATAAACTTCAAGAAAAGGATCTTGTCTTTGAAAGACTCTGAAATAAGAGTGGTTGCACCAATTGATTTGCTTGACGGACAGAGATATGTTGAGCTTGTACATAGTGAAGGGAAAGACAATTATCTAGACCAGTTGTAAAACACCATGTCTTCAAAGAAATACTATATTAACCCAACAACTTACGAAAACATGAATTGGCGTAGCGTAAGCTCATGCACGTCCGAATCAGGTGATGCTCTGGAAAATTGGCATAATAAGCTACATAAAGTTTCCATGCGAACATGTGAAAGAATTACAAGAGTTGTCCAAAGGGTAGGAGCTGAAGCAAGCGTACTACCTACATATGAAGGATTACCTAACCTTGCATCTTTTTTGGTGGAATTTGAAGAGAAAGTCGTATAATCACAACGATTGTCCACTTTGGAATATGTGCTGAAAGCTATGCCTGCTAGATAGTGGGGTATACAAAAATAGTCTATCTTCGAATGGCCATAGTGTAGGATATTAATGGAGATCATATTTGGAGAAGAGATTATTTTCCCTGATCCAAAATATATAGGTCTGACAAATCCTAGGAATCATATTGAGCACTTCACAGGATTTGGAATGAACATCCATGACAAGAATGGGTTCATCGATTCATACACACTTTGGAAATGGTACCGAGAAGTTGGTACACATCAAAAGAGCTACGATGAGGAACCATTAAATGTGAAAGCTTAGCTGTAAGATTCACCTAGACATTTGAGTTCACAAATGAACATCCAATAGTAGATGTTGTGTTATAGGTAATAAAGGAGAAGATATTTGAAGGAATATTAGTCACACACACGGATTTCCATCAACACAACATGACTATAAAAAACTATATGTAAAGTTATAATATCACGAAATATATGTGTAATATCCCAAATTTTGGACCTAACACTTATAGGCATGTGCCTATTGATTATGATGATTATCTTAATGTTTTATTTTATATTGGGTCTAAGACCCCACCACATATGAACATGATGATTTGTTTTATATATTGGGCGTAAGTTAATTATTGATGATATATGTATATGCTTGTTTGTGTTGGGTGTGGACCCTGAAGCACATAATTAATGAGATTCTTTTTGTTGAGCGAGGAGCTCTGGAACACTTGAGTGATTGATGAATTTTATTGAGCGAGAAGCTCTGGAGCACATGAGTACTTACCTTTGTGTTGAGTGAGAAGATCTGGAACAAATGAAACGATAATTGGATGTGTTGGGCATAAGACCTGGAGCCTTCCATGTTGATGTTGAGCATAAGACCTGGAGCATCAGATTCTTGGCCATTGTATCCATAGGTGTATCGTACAAATAAATCCTATCATTTAGTGTTGAGTGAAAGCTCTCGAATTGCACTATGTTTGTAACTCCCTGCTATAGGCGTTGAGTATGGGATCTGGTAAGCGCTAGGTGTTACAGAAAATAATTTAATAACTTTTGAGTGAAAACAACTCGAGAAAAATATTGATCTAATCATACTCATTTATAAGTGATTAAATGAAATTTCAAATTTTTGTATTCTCTTCAAAGTACCGAAGAGGTACCATGTTATACGAGGGAAATCGAGCATGCAAGGATGTTTAGAGTTACCTAGCCTAGTATACCTAAACCATCGACCTACTTGACCTTAATGAAGAAGTGTCATTAAGTCTAGGGATCATGGTACATGATTCCCAGAGACAATGTTAACAAGTGTTATAATACTATGTATTTTATACACAGTATGTATAAAGAATTAATTATGATTAAATATATAATTAAATAAAATGAAGAAGAGAAGCTTCATCAATTTTTATGTATTATTAAAGGATTAATAAATAGTATAATACCTATGAAAGTTTAACTAGGAACGAGTTAAAAGTTCCTAAGTTAAGTATTGAAAATTACCCCAGTAATTAAGAAGGGTTAAACCAAGAAATCAAGGATTTCTTTATTTAACTATCCCTTTGACTGAAAAGTCTATGTGTAAAGACTCGAGCCAAGCAAAGACTTGGGGGTTCTTATTTTATCTTTGGAGAATTATTATTCTACCTGTTTTTTGTCTCAATTGTTTTCCTGGATAACTTTCTACTAGAAGGAAAAGAGGATTGATTCAGAACTGAATATCAGTTAGGAAACCCTACCTTAGGATCTCTAAGCTACTTGCATGTTGGAGTGCAGCTCGGGAGGATCCAGATTAAAACCAAGAACGGTTCCGGGTCATGGTTGGGTTGAATGTGGTAGTTCCCAAGTGATTTGGTCCTCTAACAGAGGTTAAATTTGCATTGAATTGTTAATGCTGGTTATTTGAGTGTGCAAGTTCAACCATTGTCAGAGCTTCTAGCTCAGGTATGAAACCCTTGATTGCTTACTCTATTTTTCCTAGAATAACTATTGTTTATACTAGGTGGAATGATTTCAATTCATATACTAACCTTTCTTATTTGATTCTGTGGTTAATAATCTGCTAGGGTCTGTATTCTTAAAATGTGAACCCTAGGTTGTAAGTTTTAATATATACAGTATATTACAGGTTTTGTATCCTTAATATTGTTTATGTATTATTCCAAGTATATAGTTTATGTTTACTATATCTAGCTTTTGATATCATTAGTTTAAATATTTATTCCTTGGGTTTTAGTACTCTGCTGACATATTACATTTGTCAGTAGAGGCTTGTTTCAAGTTTTAATTAAAACTAGTTCAGCAATAAAATAAACCAGAATGTTAAATTAGACTATCTAGTGACAAAACTAGATTATAAATTAAATCCCTAAGAACATATTATATCTAAAACAAAGCTAATAAAATCATTATGGACCTTTCAAGGTATGTATCCATATTACAAATTTATATTAAAATACTCCACATAAATGAAAACAACATTATAAGTAATCAGAGAAGGCATCGTGACCATCCATGTGGTCCTTTACAATTCTTTGATCATAATTCATACAAAAGAATCCACAGTTCTAAATTTTCCATCTATACATAACCATAAACAAAATTACATAACTCATAAAAAAATTACCATAAATTAATTAAAACAATACATCCAATACAGAAATCATAACCTATTAAATAGCATAAAAATCATATTATAGATCCATGTATTGTAAATAGGAATAGGAATCGAATCCTATAGGCATTCAATCCCAGTTTTGTTTTATTTATTACAAAACCATTCATTACATTACATAATCAAAACAAGATTCAAACCCTATGGGGTTCGTTTGCATACACGTTAAGGCCACACTATACATAATATGTATGCGGCCAACAATATTTTAAACCACTACCATGCTATTAGGAAAACTACGATTTCACTATAGCACGACCTCAACCAACATATAAATACACAAAGTCCATTTACAGGATACATTAAAGAATGAATTCCATCGAGGGCCTTTAAATCCTAGCCTCTACAAAACTGACGAATCCATTATATTAAACAACCAACAAATGCTATGCATAGCATTCACCTACGTTACAGCCATGCCAAACTATAAATTACATAGTAAGTTTTAGAAACAACTACTCTGCTAAACGAATCACCCCTACCCTATTCATTAAGTTATCTACACTAATAAAATAACACCAAGACTATCGTAGCCATGATGGGGAAGGCTCAATCCATTCACGGCTTGGCCTCTCAACCACCCACACTATTCACTTATTGTAGCCATTAAAATATACATAACACATAGACCTCAAATGAAGGCGAATGCTTGTGTCCAAACCAAACTAATAAAACCATAACATAGCACATACATTACAACACAGTAAGAAAAATGACATGTGTCCTTTATTAAAAACGCAGAGTATAAACATCATACATAGTATGGTAAAGCAATGTCTCCACACAGTCGCTTCCAAAGCCAAAAACGAGGTCTACAAGCATGCCAATGGGCTATGGAACCATTGCATGCAATGGTGCATCCAAACCATTGTTTAAATTTACAAACCCAAAATTTATACACAGAACTGGAGGGAGTGTGATTTCACTCCACGGTCGAAGCCATTAAAACATTATTCAAAATCCAAGTCTGTAATCACATGCCCAAAGGTGAATTTTAAAAACCCCATATCGAAACCCATAGCATAAAACCCCAACCAAGCAACAAATCTATGTGCATTCTTCCAAAGAGGGTTGAGAGGTAGCAAGTACAGAATTTCTCACATGCTTACCATGGCCACGATTGCAGATGCTTGGAGCCAACAGAGTTGAGGCCACATTGCTCCTCATTACCTTTTGGCACCTAAAAACATAAGGAAAAATGGGGATGAGAATCATGGCCATGTTAATAAACATTAAACCAAACAATCTGCAGGTGTATAAACCCAACGAAGCATACCTCATAGTCTAGAGGTCACCTCCACGGTCTTCCCCCTGCGCAGAGCCAAAGTGCAAAAAAATAACCCAAATGACAAACAAATTGCACAACCATCGTGAGCCAAGCCTAAGGGAGGTATGTCATGCTTCTCCAAGAGCATTGAATATACCAGCTAGAAACCATTAACGTCATACAAAACCCACTCTCCATAGTTTAGGTTTCGTTGCATTTCTGTGTAATTCCACTTCCCACATGATGGCTTAAACCCTGCTATCATAGGGTTTCTACCATATGATATAGTTTCACCACCCTATTTTTCCTATCACCATTAACATGACAACGTAGACATCATAGCAAGGCTTAATATATTACAATGGTAGGGTTTAAGTGTAATGTCTGATATATGGACTGTGCTAGCCTTAAGTCAACCCAAGTCTTATGTATTTAATATAAGGTACGTACCATAGGTTTAAAAATAAAAATTAACACAATACAATTAAGCCCTAAGCCTTTGCTTAGTGAACATGGCATATGGAATATGCCATGTTAATTAATTTAACCCTTATAAATCAATGGCTTGCTTTTAAAGGCCACATACTTAACCTGCAAAATAGAAAACATAATAAGTGTTAATAATTATTAATTGACTAAAACGTATACACTAATGAATGCCAAAATAATGAAACAAAGAGTTAAAAGACCCAAAGTAAGTATAAGTATTGAACAAGAGCTTTAGCAGTAATAGTTAAATTGGCAAGAATAGTAACTATACCTATTATAATTTAGAGTCGATAAAAGAACCAAAGTCAAACAGCAGTATGATCTTTAAGATCGTAGCTTTCCATACACTTTAAACAAGTTTCCATCGCAAGCATGAACTACATGTAAATAGGACAGATGCCTTAGTTCATAGAACTAAGTAAGCCCACATAACAAAGTAATACTTTACCTCTCAAACCGTCATGGGAGAACAAGTCCCGCCACTCTGCCCACTTTGTTTTCATGAACAAAGTTAAGTTAGGACTCCATAAATAACAAGTGCAACAATGCAGAAAGGACAACAATGCAACAAGTGTACAACATCATAAGTAAAACACATTAAAAACAATGACTGAAAGTAAAAGAGAGAGCATAAGAACAGCTTACCAGTAAATAGAGGTACATGAAGTGTACAATAGAATTCCATAAGTGAATAATTTTCCATCTAGGTAGTTTTTACTACCCTATATTTTTTTTATATTCAATTTTTGGGTACATTACAAGTGGTATCATAGCCCAGTTTCAATACGAAGAGACCTATGGGTGCACCAAGAATTCACACAGAGAAAATAAAGTCTGTTAATTAACTCAGGGATGATTTTAAGGAACCATACATATTTAAAAGTGTAAAAATGTTGGCAAATCTTACGAATTCTGAAAACGCCAACTATAAAATGTTTGGCGATATGTTTCAAAAAATATTTTAATTTCCAAGGATTTTATATCGTTTATATAATATTTTGGCGATTTTTAGGGTGAAAAAATTTTACCCCATCAAAATTGGGCGAAACAGGGCTTCAAAAAATGAAAAACGGCGAATCTTTTTTTGGAGAAAAACATGGAAAAATAGCCCATGGGATAAATTTCGCCCCTAAAATTATCCCTAAATTAAATATGTTACTAACATAAATTTTTTTCTGTCAATTAATATTTTTTGTGTTTACAGGAAATTTTTATAGCATTGTTCAGTTTATGAATACTGAGGAAGAAAACAGTCGTCAAGGGAAGATGACCACCCCCACTCCAGAAGCGGAGCTGGTGGTAGAGATAAAATCTGATGTTTTGAAAACTTTACACAGTCTTCAAGCTGAATTGAAAAGTTTCAGAGAAGACCGCCTGAATGAAAGGAAGGAATGTCAAGCTATAAAAGAAGCCTTACTGAGAAATATGACAGAAGGAAGCCCACAAGGTAAACCTACTCCGTCCACAAATAATTCCAAAAGAGAACCTTACCCAAAACGGGCCAGTAACCCAAGAGGAAAAATATTGTACCGCTGAAGCAAATAAAGAAGACCATCACAGTCCTTTTAGTGATGAATCACTTTCTCCACGGAGAAAGAAGCAAATAAGTGATGACAATCTTTAGGGGGAGCTCCAAAAAATAAGATCCCCGACCTATGAAGGTGAAGTAAACACGGGGGAAAAGGTTGAAGAGTTAGTGCTGGGAATGAGTAAGTATTTTGAGGTTCATAGCTATTCAATTGAGATAAATAGTCAGATATTAATGTTAACAAACCCATAGCAAGTGGAGCCAATGCTACCCTGCTACAGATCAAGTGCTGAAAATGTAGTGGGCCTCATTATTCCCAAGATTGTAAGAACAAGACCAATGGGGTCTTGCACAACTTACAAGAAGAACCAACTATCGAGGACATAGCTTTAACACCATGGATCGATGCAGCATTGGATAGTCGACATGCAGATCATCAAGCTACGATGGTCGAGATAGAAGGTAAGATCTTGAATGCTTCGGTTTCAATACTTATTGATCTTGGTGCTTTCCAGAGCTATGTTGTGCCTAATATTATTGATATATGCAAACTAGGAAAACTAAAACATGATAAACCTTGGCTGGTTCAGTTAGCCACAGGTATGAAACGGAAGGTTTCAAAAATTGTTAAAGAATGTGAGGTAAAGCTGAATGGTTTTCTTACAAAAGTAAACCTGAACATCCTACCTTTAGGGTCATCAGATGTACTTATCGACATGGATTGGTTGGAACAACATTATGTCATGCTCGATTGTTTGCACAAGCCTATCTTGTGTACTGATAGCCTATGGAACCAAGTGAAGGTTCATGTCATTCCAAAGAAAGTTTCTATAAGACAAATATCTTCCTTACAAGAAAACAAATGCGTTAGGAAAGGCTACAAGTTGTTTGCAGTAAACATCCAAGACATAGAGTCTGATAGGGAACAACGCATAGAATATTTCCCCATTCTTGAATAATTCAAGTATGTATTTCCTGAGGAAATCCTTGGATTACCTCCAAAACGAAACCTAGACTTCTCCTTCGAACTGACCCCAGGATCAGTTCCGACCTCTAAAGACTCTTACCGCATGAGTGCACCCGAGTTGGTAGAACTCAAACTATAGTTGTAGGAGCTGATAGAGAAAGGGTATATCGGACCCAGTGTCTCCCCTTGGGGAGCCCCAATTTTTTTCATAAATAATAAATACGGTACAATGCAGATGTGCATTGATTACTGTCAGTTGAACAAAATGACTATAAATAACCGTTATCGACTCCCCTGGATTGACGACTTGTTCAATTAGGTGGGAGGAGCTAGAATCTTTTCCAAGATTGACCTGTGATCTGGATACCATCAGGAACGAATCGGCGATGAATATATTCACAAAGCCACCTTTCGTATAAGGTAGAGGCACTACAAATTTGTAGTAATGCCATTCGGGTTAACCAATGCACCCACAAACTTTATGCCATTGATGAACAACATTTTTCGTAGGTATCTAGATAAGTTTGTCCTATTCTTTATTGACGACATCCTAGTTTATTCCAAGAATAAAGAGGAACACAAAGAACACCTTCGTGTAGTACTACAAGTGTTAATAGAACACCAGCTTTATGCTAAGTTTAGTAAATGTGATTTTTACAAACTGCAGATACAATATCAAGGTCACATTATCTCCAAGATAGGGATAGCTATGGACCCATAAAATATTAAAGCCATAAAGGATTGGACTACCCCTACTGGTGTCACTGACATTATGTCATTCTTGGTATTATCCGGATATTATTGAAATTTCATTAAGAAATTCTCGAGAAACTCTTTCCCCATGACCGCTTTGCCGAAGAAAGAAAATAAGTTCATATGGATTGACAAGTGAGAAGGAAGTTTTCAAAAGCTTAATCAACTTTTAATGACCGCACCGGTGTTGCTGATTGTGGATACCGATGGGGATTTCATTGTTTGCACAGATGCAAGCAAGGAAGGACTTGGAGGATTCCTCTTGCAGAATGATCACGTGATCTATTATGAATCGTGGAAGTTGAAAGAACATGAGCAAAATTACCCTACACATGATCTTGAGTTAGCAGCCATCATCCATGCTTTGATGATGTGGAGGCGCTACCTCATGGGAAGGAAGTTCCTTCTGAAGAAATAAAATATGAGTCTGAAGTATTTATTTGATCAACCGGATCTGAATGCGAGGCAAGCCAGATGGTTGTCTTCCTCAGCGAGTACCATTTCGAGCTTAAGTACATTAATGGGAAGGAGAATAAGGTTGCCAAAGCTTTAAACCGATGAACTCACATGATTTATGAGGTGACTTTGAGTCAAACCGATGCAGATTTGCATGAGAAGATTAGAGTGGCCAACAGAGTTGACCCCTTCTATGTAGAGATCCTCAAGAAATTCAAGGAGTACAGGTTGTTTCAACAACAAAAAGAATACAAGGTCGATGAATCCGAAGTACTATGGTCCAAGGATCGCTTGTATGTTCCAGAAGGAGGGGACCTTTGGTCCATCATCCTCACAGAATTTCATCAAGCACCCTACTCGGGGCACACGAGACATCGAAAGATGATATCCGCTATTAAGAGACAATTTTTCTGGCCTAAGTTAAAATCCGGCATTGCAATGTTTATTGCAAAATGTCAGGAGATCTAGCTAGTCAAGGCTAAGCATCAGCATCCTACGGGATTGCTGTAGCGATTAACCATTCCAGAATGGAAGTGGGAGGTTATTAGTATGGAATTTATCACCGGTTTACCAAAACGTAATCGATGCAAAATGATATTATTTTTGTGGTCATCAACAAGTTGTCGAAGGAAACACACTTCATTCCTGTAAAGTTGACCTACAAGGCCGTGAAAATTGTTGATATCTTCTTGAAAGAGATATTTAGATTGCATGGGATACCCAAGGTAATTATCTCAGATCGAGATGTTAAGTTCACAGGAAATGTTTAGAGATATTTATTCTCCGGATTGGAGACACAATTGAACTTCAGCACTGCATATCACCCATAGACAGACAAGCAGATAGAGAGGGTAAACCAAATTGTCGAGGACATGCTCCAAATGTATGTCATGAACAATCCCATGAAGTGGGAGGATTACCTGCATCCCGTAGATTTTGTGTATAACAATGGTTATTAGGCTTCCGCCAAGATGAGTCCCTTTGAGGTACTCTATGGAAGGAAGTGTAGGACACCGGTTACTTGGGATATCCCGGTGGATCGGCTCATGTTAGGGCCTGATTTTATGATGGAATTGGAACATTTGGTTACCAAGGTCCAGGTGAACCTTAAGGAAGCACAATATCGCCATAAAATTTATGTGAATCAGAAAAGAAAGGATAAGGACTTTCAAATAGGAAATCATATTTACTTGAAATTAAAATCCAAACGAAGCTCGTTGAGCTTGGGTAGGTGCGGTAAGTTAGCACCTAGATTTTGTGGACCTTTTGAAATAATGGCCAAGAAAAGGCCAATGGCTTATGAACTAGCATTTCCCATGCATGTAAGAGTCCACAATGTTTTCCTTGCATCTTTTTTAAAGAAATATTCTTATGATACTAAACATGTTTCTAATTGGTCCCTATTACAGGTAGAACCTGATGGGGAGTTTTCACTTGATCCTACTCATATATTGGACAAAAGAGAAGTGCAGCTTTGGAAGCATACCATGGTCCAATTGAAAGTGCAATGGAAGCACTTTGAGGCTGATGAAGCTACTTGGGAGGACGAGACCACCATGATAAATGATTACCCTGCCTTGTTTCATGATATCGTTTTGAGTCCCTAGAACACCAGGGATGGTGTTGCTCTAAGCAAGGAGGGATGTGATATCTTGAATTTTGGACCTAACACTTATAGTCATGTGCCTACTGATTATGATGATTATCTTGATGTTTTATTTTATATTGCGTCAAAGACTCCACTACATAGGAACATGATGATTTATTTTATATATTGGGCGTAATCCAATTATTGATGATATATGTATATGCTTGTTTGTGTTGGGCGTGGACCCTAAAGCACATAATTAATGAGATTTTTTGTGTTGATCAAGGAGCTCTGGAACACTTGAGTGATTGATGAATTGTGTTGAGGGAGAAGCGATGGAGCACATGAGTACTTACCTTTGTGTTGAGAGAGAAGCTCTGGAACACATGAAACGATAGTTGAATGTGTTAGGCATAAGCCCTGGAGACTTCCATGTTGATGTTGAGCATAAGCTCTGGAGCATCGGATCCTTGGCCATTGTATCCCTAGGTGTATCATAAAAATACATCCTAGCATTTAGTGTTGAGCGAAATCTCTGGAATTGCACTAGGTTTGTAACTCCCTACTATAGGCATTGAGTATGGGCTCGGGTAAGCTCTAGGGGTTAGTGAAAAGAATTTAATAAATTACTAGTGAAAACAACTCAAGAAAAATATTGATCTCGTCATACTTATTTATAAGTGATTAAATGAAATTTTGAATTTCTGTATTCTCATCAAAGTACTGAAGAGCTACCATGTTATACAAGGGAAATCTAGCATGCAAAGATATTTAGATTTACCTATCCTAGTAGACCTAAACCATCTACCTACTTGACTTACTGAAGAAGTGTCATTAAGTCTAGGGATCATGGTACATGATGCCCAGAGCCAATGTTAACAAGTGTTATAATACTATGTATTTTATACATAGTATGTATAAAGAATTAATTATGATTAAATATATAATTAAATTAAAGAAAGAAGAGAAGCTCCATCAATTTATATTTATTATTAAAGGATTAATAAATAGTATAATACCTATGAAAGTTTAACTAGGAACTAGTTAAAATTTCTGAAGTTAAGTATTGAAAATTACCCCAATAATTAAAAAGGGTTAAATCAAGAAATCAAGGATTTCTTGATTTCACTGTCCCTTTGACCGAAAATTCTATCTATAAAGACTCAAGCCAAGAAAAGGCTTGGGGGTTCTGATTTTATCTTTGGAGAATTATTATTCTGCCTGTTTTTGCTCTCAAGTGTTTTCCTAGAGAACTTTCTCCTGCAAGGAAAAGAGGTTTGATTCAGAACTAAATACCAGTTAGGAAACCCTACCTTAGGAGCTCTAAGCTACTTGCATGTTGGATTCCAGCTCAGGGGGATCTGGATTAAAACCAGGAACAGTTTCGGGTCATTTTTGGGTGGAACGTGGTAGTTCCCAAGTGATTTGGTCATCAAACAAAGGTCAAATCTACATTGAATTGTTAACGCTGGTTATCTGAGTGTGCAGGTTCAACCATTGTCAGAGCTTCAAGTTCAAGTATGAAACCCTTGACTTCCTACTCTATTTTTCCTAGAATAACTATTGTTTATACTAGGTGGAATGATTTCAATTCATATACTAACCTTTTTTATTTGATTCTCTAGTTAATAATCTGTTAGGGTCTGTATTCTTAAAATGCTAACCCTAGGATGTAAGTTATAATATATGCAGTATATTAGAGGGTTTGTATCCTTAAGATTGTTTATGTATTATTCCAAGTATATCATTTATGTTTACTATAGCTAGGTTTTGTGATAATTAGTGTAAATATTTATTCCTTGGGTTTAAGTACTCTGCTGACATATTACATTTGTCAGCAGAGGCTTGTTTAAAGTAGTTCAGCAGTAAAATAAACCAGAATGTTAAATTAGACTATGTAGTAACAAAACTAGATTATAAATTAAATCCCCTAAGAACAGATTATATCTAAAACAAAGCTAATCAAATCATTAAGGACCTTTCAAGATCTATATCCATATTACAAAATTATATTAAAAATACTCCACATAAATGAAAACAACATTATAAATAATTAGAGGTGGCATCGTGACCATCCATGTGGTCCTTTACAATTCTTTGATCATAATTCATACAAAAGAATCCACAGTTCTAACTTTTCCATCTATACATAACCATAAACAAAATTACATAAATCATCAAAACATTACCATAAATGAATTAAAAAAATACATCCGATACAGAAATCATAACCTATTAAATAGCATAAAAATCATATTATAGATCCATGTATTGCAAACAAGAACAAGAATCGAATCCTGTGGGCATGCAAGACCATATTTGTTTTATTTACTACAAAACCATTCATTACATTACATAATCCAAACAAGAGTCAAACCCTATGTGGTTCATTTTCAAACACGTTAAGGCCACACTATACATAATATGTATGTGGGCAACAATCTTTTAAACCACTACCACGTTGTTAGGAAAACTACTATTTCTCTACAGCACAGCCTTGGCCAACATATAAATACACTAACATATAAATACACAGAGTACATTTACAGGATACATAAAACAACGAATACCATCAAGGACCTTTAAACCTTAGCCTCTACAAAACCCATGAATCCATAATATTAAACAACCAACATATGCTATGCAGAGTATTCACCTACGTTACAGCCATGCCAAAATATAAATTACACATTAAGTTTTAGAAACAACTACTCTGCTAAACAAATCACCCCTACCCTATTCATTAAGTTATCTACAGTAATAAAATAACACCAAGACTATCGCAACCACGATGGGGAAGGCTCAAGACATTCACAGCTTGGCTCTCAATCACCCACGCTATTCACTTATTGCAACCATTAAAATATACATAACCAACAGACCTCAAATGAAGGCGAATTCTTGTGTTGAAACCAAACTAATAAACCATAACATAGTACATAAATTACAACATAGTAAGAAAAACAACATGTGTCCTTTATTAAAAATGCAGAGTATAAACATCATACACAGTATGGTAAAGCAGGGTCTCCACACAGTCGCTTCCAAAGAAAAACACGGGGTTTACAGGCATGCCAATGGGCTATGGAACCATTGCAAGCAATGGTGCAGCCCATGGCTCAAGGCCCCAAACCATTGTTTAAATTTACAAGACCAAAATTTATACACAGAATCGAAGGGAGTGTGATTTCACTCCACAGCCGAAGCCATTAAAACATTGTTCAAAATCCAAGTCAGTAATCATACGCCTGACGGTGAATTTTAAAAACCCCACATCGAAACCCACTGCATAAAACCCCAACCAAGCAACAAATCTATGCACAGTCTTCCCAAAAGGGACGAGACGTAGCAAGTAGAGACTTGCTCATAAGCTTACCATGGCCATGATTGCAAATGCTTGGAGCCAATAGGGTTGAAGCCACACTTCTCCTCATTACCCTTTGGCACCTACAAACAGAAGTGAAACTAGGGATGAGAAGCATAGCCATGTTAACAAACATTAAATTAAGCAATGTGCAGACATATAAACCCAACAAAGCATACCTCGCGGTCTGGAGGTTTCCTCCATGGTTTTCCCCTTGCATAGAGCCAAAGTGCAAAAAAAACCCCAAATGACAAACACAATGCACAACCATCATGAGCCAAGCCTAAGAGAGGGTTGTCATGCTTCTCCAAGAGCATTGAATGCATAAGCTGGAAACCATTAACGCAATACAAAACCCACTCTCCATAGTTTAGGTTTCGTTGAATTGCTATGTAAGTCCACTTCCCACATGAAGGCTTAAACCCTGATATCATATGGTTTCTACCATATGATATAGTTTCACCACGCTATTTTTCCTATCACCATTAACATAACAATGTAGACATCATAGCAAGGATTAATATATTACAATGGTAGATTTTAAGTGTAATGTCCGATATATGGACTACGCTAGCCTTAAGTCAACCCAAGTTTTATGTATTTAATATAAGGTACATACAATAGGTTTAAAACCTATTAACATATGAACCTTAGGCTTTAAGAAATAAAAATTAACACAATACAATTAATCCCTAAGCCTTTGCTTAGTGAACATGGCATATGGAATATGCCATGTTAATTACTTTAACCCTTATAAATCAATGGCTTGGTTTTAAAGGCCACATACTTAACCTGCATTATAGAAAACATATGAAGTGTTAATAATTATTAATAAACTAAAATGTAAACCATAATTAATGCCAAAATAATTAAATAAAAGTTAAAAGACCCAAAGTAAGTATAAGTACTGAACAAGAGCTTTAGAAGTAATAGTTAACATGACAAGAATAGTAACTATACTTGTTATAATTCAAAGTCAATAAAAGAACCAAAGTCAAACAACAGTATGATCTTGAAGGTCACAGCTTTCTATACACTTTAAACAAGTTTCCATCGCAAGCATGAACTACATGTAAATAAGACAGGTGCCTTAGTTCAAATAACTAAGTAAGCCTACATAACAAAGTAATACTTTACCTCTCAACCGTCATGGGAGAACAAGTCCCGCCACTCTTCCCACTTTGTTTTCACAAACAAAGTTAACTTAGGAATCCATAAATAATAAGTGCGACAATGCAGAAAGGACGACACATAGGAGACAAAAGTGTAAACATAATACTAAAGTAGTAAATAGCAGTACAACATCATACGTAAAATACATTAAAAATAATGACTGAAAGTAAAAGATAGAGCGTAAGAACAGCTTACGAATAAATAGAGGTACATGAAGTGTATGATAGAATTCCATAAGTGAATAATGTTCCATCTAGGTAGTTTTCACTAGCCTATAAAAAAAAAATCGATTTTTGGGGACATTACAATATGAGTGATAATGACCCATTTGCCATAGTATCCACATGTCAAAAGGTGTGAAGTGGAAAAATTTCACACGTGTGAAAATACACGGTACCCTGTTCAATATGACCTGAAAAAAATATGGAAGGGTGTTATACTAACATCATATAACATTGTGAGAAATAAAAGCAAGTCGCAAGGAGTGCAACAACATGCTGGGAGAACTCAAAAGAAAAGTGGAAGTTTCAAATGAAATAACACTATCATAAACCAATGCCATGATTGGAACAATAATTAATAATAGTATTGACAAGATACTTTTCAATCATTAATTTGTAAATATCGACAGAACCAGGTGGCATTCCTTGGGGCCATGGCCACCATAAATAAGAATGAATCATGGGATTGAATAGTCAAGAATAAAGTCAAGATTTTGTGGAGTGTCGAGCATGATGCCATGACAGAGGAAGTGGTTCAAACACCACAAGTAAGTCAATCGGTCACAACACCGTTGACTCCCATGACACCGAGACATGGTTCAACACGAGGAACACCAACACAAGTTGCATCTCAACCTATGACGACAAGCACACCAAGAGGATAACAAACTAAATCAAGCAGTTCATCGAGGTTGAAATTGACAGATCTAGTGAAGATAAGAAGTCTATGTGAAATATATGAAGCCAGTACACCAAATTCATTCTCTCTCTTTGCATTATTTTCTCAAGTAGATGATCCACTAACATTTGAGGAAGTTGTCAAAGAAGAAGTATGGGCACAATCCATGGATGAAATAGAATGCATTGAGAAAAACCAGACATGGGAGATGGTATATGTACCAAAAGATAAATATGTAATTAGTGTCAAATGTATTTACAAGACCAAGAAAGATGTTGATGGGAATGTGCGAAAGCAAAAGGAAAGAATGGTCGCAAGAGGGTTCACACAACAGCCTGGCATAGAGTTCAATGAAACCTTTGCACCAGTCGCATGCATGGATACAGTTAGAAAAGTTTTGGCTATTTCAACACAAAACAAATGGCATGTTTATAAAATGGATGTTAAATCAACATTCTTGAATGGTTATCTGGATGAAGAAGTATATGTGGAATAACCACAAGGCTATGAATTTCCAAGACAAGAACATAAAGTGTACAGGATGAAAAATGCACTCTATGGTTTGAAGCAAGCTCTGAGAGCTTGGTACAATCATATTGATTCTTATTTCACCAAGAATGGATTTCACAGAAGTGAAAGTGAACCGACGATGTCCACCAATTTGATTGAGCAAGGTAACATGTTAATTCTCTTCCTGTATGTAGATGATTTAATATTAACTGCTGATTTTGGCATAAAATAATTTAGAACAGCCAGGGAAAGTGAATTTGAAATGACTGATTTGGGGCTCATGAATTTTTTGGGGGGAATTGAATTCCAACATTATGAAAGTGGTTTTTTTATATCATAGTCAAAGTATGCAAGTACAGTTTTAAAAACATTCAATATGTCTAATTTCAAATTAGCCCCAACACCAGTAATAACAAACTTAAAATTGAGCAAGTATGATGATGGATCAACTGTAGATCCTACATTGTTTAATTGGCTTGTTGGAAGCCTTATGTATTTAACATAATCGAGACCAAACATCATGTATGGAGTAAGTATGATATCAATATTCATGGAGTCACCAAAATATTCTCATTGGAAAGTAGGTAAAATAATTTTGAGGTATATAAGTGGCACAAAAAACCTTGGCATAATGTATTCAACCTTGGAAAATTTTAAACTCATAGGATACACTAACCGTGAAAATGGAGGTAGAACAGATGAGATGAAAAGCACATCTGTGTACACATTGCATTTTGGTACAGGTGTTGTGTCATGGTATTCGAAGAAACAAACCATAGTAACTTTGTCTTCAACATAAGCAGAGTATGTCATAGCTACGGGTGCTACATTTCAAGTCATTTGGATGGGGAGAATGTTAAAATACCTATCGCAAAATCAACAAGAACAAATAACCATTTTCTGCGGCAACAATTCATCCATTTCTTTGTTGAAGAATCATTTGTTTCACAAGAAAACCGAACACATCAACACAAGGTATCATTTTATAATAGAATTGGTGAACAAAAAAGAAATTTGTTTAGAATTTTGCAGGTATGAATATCAGCTTGTAGACATATTTACAAAACCATTGGCAAGTTATACATTCAAGTATCTACGAAGTTATTTAGGAATGACAAGTTCTGCTCAGTGAAATCTGTCATGAACAGCGCAAGTTTTATCTCTAAAAGATTTTGTAATAATTTGTTTTAAACTTTTGATCTGGTCATAATTAAGAGGGGGTGCTTTAAATATTAATTACTATCTGATCCAAATAGAAAATCAACCAACTCTTTAAAAATTTGTAGCAGGTCAGTTTTTGTCAAACAACCTGACAGGATGAAGAGTTCATGTCTCTTGTATATAAGCCGGGGGGGAATTAAATTGTTGAAACGAATTTTCTAGGTAGATAATTATTACAGTATTTAATGTAAGTTGATAGAATTTTTTTATAAGAATAAGAAGATTGTAAATCTGTAAAATAGACAGAGACACAGAAAGACAAACAAAACAGAGATACAAAGAAGATAAGAACAGAGTAAGTGTGTGGAGAAGAAGAAGGAAAAACTCAGTTAAGAGTTTGAAGCTCAAGCTTATGTGTTTTAGTGAAAGTGTTGAGAGCCAAATCTTTGTAAAAGGTGAAACATCCTTTTAAATTTATAAGTTTGTATTTATGGCTATAGTTCTTTGTTATGCCACAACAAGAAATATAAATCCATAGTTTATGGTTTAATGCAAGTTTTTTTTAGCCACATATCTTCTCTAGATTTACTAGAGTGAATGTTGTTTACATTTACTGTTAGTGAAATATACAAAGAATCCATATTTATTTCATCGCTTAAAATTTATAGTTTTATCCACAGAGTGTTCGACACAAGTCATATTTAATATTTGGTTATATGATATTGTGAGTGAGTCGCAATAAAGTTGTGTCGCGAGTTATCCCAAGTAATTGAAAAGTGTTTTTCATATCATTAGTATTTATACTACGAACTATCTCCTTTATAAAGTTGGACAAAATTTGGTCACACAGGATTTGGTCACAACCTAAATCATGTCACAGCAAAAGCCAGTAGAATCCAAGTGAGTTTGTCGAGGTAAAAGTGTGTCAGGTGAAAAGTTCTCGCAAGCATTTTTTGTCGCAAGACTTTCCATTAAAGTAAAAAGGGAAATAAAAGTTTATGAATACACCATAAGTCAAGGCTACTGTTGAAGAAACCGTCTTTCTTGAGATTTATTTCACAATGTAATACATAAGTGATGACTGCTTAATGAAAGGGGAAAATCATAATAACATTTGAAATGAAATATGAATTAGGGTGAGTGCAAAAAGTTGAGGGACCTTTTAGATGCAATGGTAGAATGAAGTCAATCACTCTTGATCCATAAAATAGAAATCATCCCAAGCAATTCCGACCCTGCCAAGCCTAGTCCCAAGGCTTCCAACAAGCATGCCAATTAGGATAGTACACAAAAACGAGCTCCTGTTTTACCTTGCAAAAACGCACTGCCATTTTTCTTCAATAAAACACACTCTTGTTTTGCTTCATTAAAATGTGCTCCCATTTTTCTTCAATAAAAAATGCTCATGTTTTGCTTCAATAAAACGCGC
>LPNX010209823.1:29342-44494 GCA_001517045.1 Pseudotsuga menziesii | reverse complement strand
GTGGAGAAGAGTTTAGTAATGGAGATGAGGGGGGAGAGAGGTAGGAGGAGGAGGGGAGTTAGAGGTAGGGAGAGGGGGATGGGGGATTATAAAGAATTGGGGGGAAGAGGGGGGATGTTGGTCATAGGGAATGACCTATAGATGTGTGATGTGGGTGTCTATGTGTGTGTGAGAGAGAGGGTTAGGGAATGGATAGGGGGTGGGGACTAAGTGTAGTTGGATGAGTTGGGGAGAAAGAAAGAGTGGAGAGATGGGTTTTAGGTGTTAGGAGTGAGACAGAGGTGCGGTGTTTAAGAGTTAGAGTTAGAGAAAGAGGGTTATGGGTTTAGGGGTGGGGGGAAGGGGGCATACAGGTGTTAGTGGTAAGGGAAGACATAGGAGTGGGAGAGAGAAAGAGTGAGAATGAATGGGGGAGTGGGGTGTTTGGAAGAGAGAGGAGTGGAGTTTAAAGGTAGGNGATTAGAGGTAGGGAGAAGCGGAGGAGGGGGGGTTAGTAAGATTTAGGGGGAAGAGGGGAGTTGCGGGGGGACATAAAATAATAAAAGTATTGTTATAATTGACAAAACAAGCACTCATTGTAGTATTTAAAAATGCACGTGCATTGTGCTTCACTAAAACGTGCTCCCATTTTGCTTCACTAAAACGCACTCCCGTTTTGCTTAAATTCAAAAATGTATTCCCTCCAAATGATAAGTCCGAGCCTCAACCCATGCTTGCATGGAATTCTGATGCCTATGTGTCTGCTTCATACTTTGCTTCAGATTCAACATGCCTATGCCTTGGAGTATGATAAAGAATGGCTAATTCAGCATTATATCAAAATTTTCAATATGCTCATGTTTAACTGTTCATCTGATTATGTTGCACAACTCCATTTTTATGAGATTTTAGAAACATATATGTTTTTTTTTGTAGATTCCAAATATGTAAATTTTAACAAGAATACATTATTTTTTCTATTTTTTCTTATTTATATTCTATCATCACTCCTCAACTCAAAAAATACACTGGTAGTGTTTCGTCCATATCTCTTTCATTTCTCAACCATTTAAAAAAAAAATGTATGCTGCACTCAAGAACACCAAGCTCTACACGCTATAAAAAACCCATTTCCAAATAATTGCACTAAGACATTCAAATGCTACACCCACAATTGACGTACCGTTTCCGAGGTTTGATCTCTTAGATAATTAAAAAAAAATTAAAAGTATTATTTTTATTACTGGAAAAATAGTCATGCACTAGTACTATATGTTCTCTATACGTATGCCAACTTTTGTAAGTTTATTCCATCATTTAGTCACTCAGACGCTGCACCTACAAAAACATATACCTTATAATTTGTCCAAACAATAAAAAGTGCTCATTAAAAAATATCTAACTTTGGATAGTTAACAACATTTTCAATAGAAAAAAGTTATTGATTTGGAAAGGTCATTCAATTTCCTACAGTTCTTGTTTTTTACTCATGGCAAGGTTCATTGTGTAAGTGTCTCAAAATATCCATGCAAGTTGATGGATGTCTGTTTTTTCAGTTTTCTATTGCATATAACGCACCAAAAGAGACCCTCAACTTTATGCACTCACCCATTATATAGTTAAGAATTTAAACAAATATTGATTATTTTATTTACTTTGAGAATAATAATTTCTATTTATTATTATTATATTAATGATAATAATTATGTTAAGTTATTATTATTGTTTTTTAATTATATTTTTTTCACCAAATAAACTTACTTGAATGGTAATTGTGAAATATACATTAGTTAATAAAGTTTTATATGGATGGCCCATCTATATAATTTTATTAATTAGATAATTTACAATTTCTACATTTTATTTTTCTTTTGAGATATTTCTTGAAATTGAAATGATAAGAGGAGTATAATATTCTTTTATGGTATTCATTGCTTATAGAGTTATTTCTCTTTTTTCATGCTATTCAGTAAGCTCGGGGAATCATTTTGTTTCTTTCATGCTATTCATTTTTTATGGAAGCATTTTAGCATCTTTTATCATGTATGAACAATATTGTTTAAGAAATGGATCCAATGCCTAGAGAACATAACACAAAAGAATAAGATCGATTACAGAGAATGTGTAGTGGTCATGGATATAAAACCATACTAGGAAAATTCTTGAAGTACTTGAAACAAAAAACTAAAAGTAAAAAAAATAGAGAGCTTTCTTCTCGTGCCCTCTTTTTCTATCCTTGAAAATTATTGTTGGATGTTTTCATATTCACTACATACCCTCCATATCCTTTGAGAAAACCATAGATTCATTTAGAAAGAAAACATTAATCAAAGAATAAAACCAACCCAAAATAGAGAGAGCCCTTCTTTTGAATTGATAATCCCTAGTACTCGTATTACAAGCCATTTTTGCAAGCCCCTTCTTCTAACCTTTAAAACTATTCTAGGGTTTCTTCATATTCACTACCCTCCATATCCTTCGAGATGACTATAACTAGAATGAGAACATTTATCCATGAATAAAACCAACCCAAAACAAAGAAAGGATCTCTTTTGAATGATAAGCCATATTCCTTGGATTACTTAGTAGCTAGTCCCCTTAGCTTAGTATAGGGATAGTCAAACTACTTTTTAAGAGAGTAAATAGCAAGTAATGTGGATAACTTAGAATAGAGCTAACCTAGTGTAATATCAACAATCAATTTGGAACATAAATGTTTATGCAAAATGCAATTTATTTACTTGCTTAATAGCTTTTATCATCATAAAAAGTAAATATAGATAGATCTTATGAAAAAAACATTGCTAAATCAGTTTATCACTTGATATTTTAGGTATAAGAAACCTAGATATTAAAATATGGACTAAGAAAATAAAGATTTTTTTTGTTGTTTTTATTTAAATTTTAATACAAATGTTAATGATAAATATTACCAATTTTGAATTAGATTTATTGTATCTAATCTCAGTTTTGATATATTAATACTAATTGTAACACAACATTCTTCAAGAAGAAGAAACAATCATTTTAATTAACAAAGGACCTGTTTACATTCATTAAGAAATCAATTTGATAACAGGTAAAAAACTTCTCAAAAAAGCTAAACCAGTGAAACCTTCAAATGTTCTATTGCATAGAAATGGATACCACTCTCACTCATTAATCCTACTTGCAGGATGAATTTCGACTTGAAACTGCAAATGAATAACAACCATGTCCACCTCTAAATCCTACTTTAATACCAATTGAGAAATGGAGAACCGGTTGGATTCTATGCTCAAGATAATTTGCTGACCTCTGCGATTCATGCTAATATGAAATGAAATCTATTCTAAAAAACAAACTTTAACCAACAAAACTTAAGCCTCACGTGAAAAGATCATTTATATCCCTCCATACATCACCAAACAACATAACTCTTTTGGCATTTATACATAACTAAAAGGAGAATTTTAAAGTATGTTCACACATAGAATTTTCAAAAAATTCGTGAACAATTTCATATCCACCTTCTCGTTCCAAAGCATCTTTGGACAATCTATCTGTCATGCGATTATGTTCTCTGTATGTTTGTTTGCAAAAAAAAACATAGAATCCATTGACCAGTTCTTTGATTCTGCAACACCAATGATCAAGTGTGAGAATCTCCAGAATCACCACATCATTAACCCAGTTAATGATTGTCTTAGAATCACCATAAACACTCAACTATGGAAGGACCATCTTATAAACAATAAATAACAACCCCCAAATGGCTAAAAGTCTAGCCCAAGTATTTTTGCTTGGTCCACATCTTAAACGGATGTAAAAATAATGTTCATTGCTAATGTAAAGAACTGCTCCAACACCACCCTCCGATTTAGTTGTTGCTCCGTCAAAGAATCCTATATATGCTTTGATCACAGGTCTACCCCCAGTAATTCTATCTCTTCTAATACTAACCTCATCCAGATAATCAACTACAAGTTCCATACATTTCATTACAGTTCTCCAGATTGAAGGTTCAATGTCTGAAAAAATGCATGCATAGGCTACACAACCATATAGCCCAATTGCACAATAAAGGGAGGTAACAAGGCATGTAACCAAGTATGATCCACTCAGTAAAATTTTCTTCAAGGCTTTTGTCCTTCCAAAGAAATTTAATTCCCAACGCTTCAACAACTATCTCCCACACAACTTTACCAAATTCACAGTCCACAAATAAATGATTTACCAATTTTCTTTCTACTCTACATAAGTGGAAAAATTTGGGACCTATCCATCCCCATTTGCAAAGATTATCCCACATGCTAATCTTGTTCATTAATTGAAGCCAACTGGAGCACTTTATCTTAATAGGTATTCTCCATTTCCAAAGTTTGTTCCATAATATTTTCTGCTAAAATATCTTGCTTTTCTCCATAATGTATTTATATGTGAGCTTTTTTGTTACCTATCCATTTTTTTCATTAAAATACAAATCCTAACAGTCCTCCTTAGTGGAAAGTTTAATACCCAAAGCTCTCAAAGAATGGATATATAGTTCCCATTCTTCTTTCCATGAACCTCCTAGCTCAAGTTCTTCAGTGGACAACCAATAAAACCTAGTACTACTCCCAAAATTTTCTAAACAGATCTCGTCCAGGGTGTTAAAACCATAATCAAGTAAATAACTAACAAGAGAAACAAACAAAGCATGTGAACTTTCCATACCAGTGATTGGGTCCACCCTAATTTGAACCTTATCACAACGTCCCACTTTCCAGCACACCGATTTGCTAATCCATCCAAGAACATGTAGAAACCCATTCCATATGACAGAGGTGTTTTGTGTCGAATAATCACTTTTTATGAGCCAAACAGTTAAAGACTGATTTTTAATGTATTTTGACTTAATAACAAAGCTCCAAATGCCTTTTCCCATTAATACACTCCATAGATTCTTCAACCTCAGCGCATCATTAAAACAATCTATATCCTTAATGTTCCATCCACCATTGACAAAATGTCGTGAAAGAAAATACCAATTTGCAAGATTTAATCTTTTTCTTCCAGAGATTCCTCCCCATAAAAAATTGAACAACATTATTCTAATCATTTTTAGAATGGAAACCGGAGTCTTCATTAGTGATAACCAATAAACAAGTAAATATCCTAAAACATAATTTAAAAGTATGAGGCGTCCCCCCAAATATAAGAATCTAAATGTCCAGTTATTGATCTTTCAATCAAATGTTTTAATGATCCAACACGAGTCATGTACCTTGTAAGCAAGTGGTTTAAGCTCAAAACCCAAGTACTTGAATCCCCTATCTAAAGCATCTTTTTGTATTGAAAATGCACCTTCACTTGCTCAATGATATCATTGGAAACATTGTTAGTAAGAAAAGAAGACTTTTCCACACTAATTGCCATACCTGGAGAAAATCAATTACTCGTCTGAAATTTCTCCATTCCTCAAAAGTTACACAACCGAACAAGAGTACGTCATCCACAAATAAAATGTTGGTGATAGACAAAGTAGAAGTTATTTGGATGCCATTTATTATACCCAACCTCTTTTCCTCACGTATGAGAAAACTTAAACCTTCAACAAGAAGTAAGGATAACAATGGTGAAATTGGGTAGCCCTACAGCAAACCCCTGCTAGCATTAAGAGAACATGAAGGTACCCCGTTGAACAGAACCACAAAACTGTCAGTTGTGACACATTGCATATCAAGTTCACCGTCCCCACATGTAGTCCAATTTGCAGCAACATAAGTCTAAAATAATGTCCAATTAACACGGTCGTATGCCTTGACCATATCCATTTTTTAAATCATAGCTTCAATTTTTTTTTATCTTGACATAATGCATGACTTCTTGTGTAATCCCTACTACTTCATAGATTTGTCTTTTCCTTAAGAATATGAATGGTTCATCAGAGAGTGCTTCTGCCAACAATAGTTTAATGCTATTAGGAAAAAAAAATTGTGACCACTTTGTACAATAAGTTACAAAGTGATATAGGTTAAAATCAAGAAAATATTTAGGGATATCACACTTTGAGATTAATGCAATATAAGTTTCATTTAGACCCTTTGGTATACAACCCTGAGTTCTGCTAAATTCCACTTCCTTAAGGATATCATCTCCAACCATATCAAAAAAACCAAGAAAAAATTCGACCGGCCAACCATCTGGTCCAGGCGCCTTATCCTTCGCAAAGTTATTCAAAAAGATTTCAATTTCTCCTATAGTTATCGGTTTTCCAATACCATCACCTTCATGAGTTGTAAAATAACTTGGAAATAGGATGAGCACTTTAAGATTTTCCTTAATATGGATCGGTTCCTTGTCTTCAAACATCTACTTAAAATGTCTCATACCAGCCTTCCTCAAAGACAGATCATCATCCAATAAATTTCCATCACCATCAACTAAGTCCCAAATGGCATTCACATTTGTGCGAGCAATGACAAATTTCTGAAAAAAATTAGTGTTTGAATTGCCAAGAGAAATCCAAACTACCCTACTTTTTAACCTCGAGGAGGTAGCTTCCAGCTCCAAGATATTCTCTTTACGGTTCTTCAAACCTGCTAAAGTAGCCAATTCCTCAGCCAAAAGTACCTCAGTTGTAGCTAGCAAGAATAAATCCTGTATATGTTCTTCAACTTCGCCAAAAGAGAGCTTTAATTCAAATTCCCTTTTACGTTCCCAAATAACCACAACCATTTTCAAAAGATTTATCCTCCGTATCAACCTATGGATAGGATCATCCCTAGTAAAACCTTTGCAGTCATTGTTCCAAATGTCCTTAATAAAGGTCTCAAAATCAGCTTCCAACAACTAATCATGATTGAACTTATAAGGGTACTCTGGCCTCTCACCGCTTCCTTTCCATTCCAAGAAGATGGGAAAGTGATCAGACACCTCCGACGGCCGAACGTAGGTTCTATACTGAAACAAAGAAGGAATCAAGGATTCTGCAACCAAGAACCGATCAAGTATTTTACCTATGCCATCACAGACCACCCTACTATTTCTCCAAGTGGCCCGAAGCTTCACCAATGTAAGTTCAAATACGCAGGAAGAACCCCTTGTGAAAGATTCTAAAATAATGCATGCCTCTGTCACAAAATACTTAAACCTAAATGCACTATGGTTCCAAGCAGTAAGTAATCCCCCCGAGTTCCCAACAACATCAATTGCACAATATTGTCACCCAGAAAACATCTTAGCAACAATCTTCATAGCTTGTGAACCCACACACATAGTATCCTGCAAAAAAATCATATTCGAACAAAGAGAGAAGAGCAGCGATTGGAGAGCTAGCTACTTAGGGTGCCCTCCAAAACCCCTTACATTGAAATATATCAATCTCATCACCAACCAACCTCCCGGCCATTCTACGCTTTAAGTGCCCCATCAAATATGGATATAAATGGAATATGAACCTTCCTAGAAGCATCCTTGATCCGTACAGAAAGAGGGATATAAGGCTCCTCTCCCTTAGTGCTAGGTTTCCACCAAAACCCTATCTTGGCCTTATGTCGATGCGATCGCCGAATGGTTACATTTTCATGCCTAATGGAAGATAACAACAGGACAGATGGTGAAGTCTATGGACAACTCAAGAAAATAGGAAGAGAAACCCTAAGAGCAGGGTCAACAAAGTGTGGAGAATTTGTCGGACTAATACAAATACCTATATTCTATGACTCTCTCACCGAGGCTAGTTGTGGAAAATCAACATCTCTGAGATCTTCTCACGTTGTTTCAACCTCCAATATAGTAACAACAGGCTTGATGTCAAAATAAACCACTAGGGGCACCATAGAACTCAAACCTCCACCCTCCACCACTGAGTCCACAATCAAATCAGAACAAGAAAGTTTTGTGGATGACCCCGTGAACCCCACCTGTAAAAAGTTAACAGAAAGGAACTCATTTCCAACAACACAATTACCAAGCGTAACCCCCAATGCTACACCATCTAAATTCCCATCTACAACCAGGTTAACCTTAATGCCTGATGCTAGCACATCAATGTTCTCAAGGTATTCTTGATCCAAATCAACGTACACAGAGTCCAAGCATGGAACAAACTTACTGGTGTTAAGAGAAGATGGCGACTGAAATCCATTCTCAACCAACGACACTGTTAGCAATGAACTCGACGACGATCTATCATCATCCAGGCCTATCAGGGGAGTCGAGCTAGCTCTGTTGCCTCCAAAAAGCAGGCGACAAGCATTTTTCAAATTGCCCGTAGCCCTGCAAAAGTGACAATGTTTAAACGGGACATTCAGATAGTCCAAACGTTGCTCAACAATAGAGCCACCCAAGTCAATGTCAAGGGTTTCCTCAAAACCATCAGAAATGTCGATTTCCACCAATACTTTCGCCATTCCTTTGTCATAAGCATGCAAATGAGCCTCATCAACAAAGATAAATCTACCCAATATATTGTTTATCATCTTTAAATACTCCTTGGTTGAGAGTGTCAGGGGTAAATTCGGCAACAAAACCCACAGGTATCTCTTGCCTACCTTCGTTCTACAAGGGTTGAACCCGCATCACCACCGCCAGAGCACCAGCAAGCCATTCTCAATCATCCAAAGCCCATTCAATATCTTAACAACATCAGCTTCATCAAGGAATAGGAAGACAAACCAACCGTTAGAAAGTCTACTAACTGTGGGTGCATAATCCAATAGAGGTTTCCACGTTTTGGATATCCAACTAATCCATCCTTCCTTATCCAATCGGAAATACTCCAGTCGTCCAACCAAATCCCTAGCACTGAGAGACGTTGCTTTCTCCATCAGGTTTCCCTTGTCAACAACAAAACATTTTTGCCTCTGTGAGGCTTTGTGTGCTCGGGCTTTGCGTCAATCACGTGTCCAATCCTTAAAAAAACCATCCTATGACTTCCCACCTCCCAACATACTATAGAGTATAAACCAAAACCACCCCAACTAGCAAAACCACCCGCAATTTCTCGGCCCACAACGAGAGAACCTCAACACCAACGTAACCTAGACAAAAAACGCAGCCTTCAGACTGTCAGCACCTGAGTCTACACACCCACCCACAACATCAAAGCCTTCCATAGCCAGGGAAACTCACCCCATCATGTCATCCCCTCCTCGACTCTACAAACGATCATTCAACTCTCACGAGCACAACAAACCCTAACCCTAACCCTCCTCATCACCGTGGTCCCGGTTTGATCCATTTGCCAATAATGTTAGAAGATTCAAAATTATTTATTGATGTTAATACAAATCTTACTTTTAATTCTTGTCATTTTTCTATTAAGATTACTTTATAAATTGTAATCTTTTGGATAAATAAAAGGTTATGATTTTTTTATGTGAAAAAATGTCAATTATGTACTAATTTGACTTAACTTATAGAAAGAAAGGAAAATTACCAATAATGAAAACACAACATTAATGTTACATTATTGCAATTTAATTATCCTATATAAAGCAACAAGAACTAGCTACATTCTGTAGCACTTGATTCTTTATTATTAACTATTTCAAAATTAAAGTTATCATATTAAATATACTTTATTCAATATTAATATAAATTATAGTCCATTTTTTATTATAACAACTTGTTTCTAGAGACAGTAATATATTTGGACTTGATTTTTTTTTAATCTTGCCTTTTTTATTTTACAAAATTGCAATTTAATAGTGTTTAAAGATTAATAATATATTTAAGCTGAATTGCTAATTCTTTTATTAGAAATTTGTATTTTTTATTTTACAAAACTGTAACTTAATAATATTTAAAATGAGATTTTGATAATAAAAATGGATTTCTCTTTTGAAGTATTTATGCTAAATACAAAACCAGGCCATTCCAAGGTTCTTACAATTTTTTTGGGGGGTGTGTTGTGGGAAGGATTCTTTAATTCTGGACAATATGCCAAGGAGGAAGTCTTTAACCCTAGATAATTCTCTTTTTTTTGGGTGTGTTGTGGGAAGGATTCTTTAACTCTAGATAATATGCCAAGGAGGAATTCTTTAACCCTAGATAATTCTCTTGTGCTGTGGAAGGGTTTCATTAACCCTACATTCATCCGTTGAGGTTACCCTTCCCGGTCGTAAGTGATCTTAAACGTTCAAGGTGTATCTATAGCCTTACCGATAACACCGTTCATTTGTGGCCTTAAATGCCTAACGAACTAATAGCACATTATTTCCATTGCGTGGTCGATCAGATGCTCTTCATTTGAATTTTTGTTTTTGATAAGAAAACATCGAGACATGGAGTGATCCCAGAGTAGGTCTATCAGGTTTTACCTCCTACAGCATCTCCTATTCTATCTCTCTTTCGATCACTCGTAGTCATGAAGATCCAACCAGCTGGAATAACCCAAGACGAGATGAAGGCAGAGGAAACAACAGCAGCCGCCATTGCCGAAGCTAAAGCTCTCATGCTAATTCGACCATCCACATATATACCAGATATACCTTATCTATCACGTAATCTCGGGAGCCTTGTTCACATTCTTGGCCTTGGTCGGCTCTCTTATACGAATGTGGCGTCTATTAGAGGCGACAACAGAAAGACTTTAATCAGCATTCACAATAGAGCTGTTGAGAAGTTCTCTAGAATCGCGACTGGAGAATTTTTCTGCATGTCTGACAGATCTGAGGAATTCCATGGCGTTCAAACACAGTATAAGCTTTTAGGAGGGAGGCGTGATCTCGTTGTTATTCCTCTCACTGACTTGGAAGTTGGGAACCCGAATGAGTTCAGAGTTTTGTACGGAGAACTATCTGTTGATCCCTTAAAGTTCGGGAGAATTTTTACTGTCTTAAAAGAGGCGAACACCGAGAATTGCATTGCTCTGTCGATCGTTGCTCCAGATTTCCTGTGCACCGATCAAACTTATGCAAAAAGCGTTTATCCAATGGGAACCAAAATTGCGCTCAAGCAGCCTCGCTTGGTTAAATCTCGGGACGGTTTTAAGTGGCTTGATGTCGACAATCCGAGGTCAATCGTGAAAATAGAGACGTTCCCCGAAGGCAGCCCAACAAAATTCCACGAATGGTTTGGTAAAGGAGGACGCGCGCATGATGCCGAAGACTGGGAGGCATGTATCCGAAATTACACTAAATGTGAAATCCTGCTTGCTGAAACCAAAAGCGTTGTTAATAATCTGCAGCCACTTCGTTTCGAATTGTACTCCAATAGATCGCAGGCGTACATTGCACTTGGCCGCTATTCGGAGGCCCACTCCGACGCCATGACCTGCTTTAAAATCGACCAAAGGGATTTGGATAATTCTCCCGAAATAAGGGCGCGAGGATTCCAGGTGCTAGTTCAGGCGCTCATATCTTTGGGAAGATACCAGGAGGCGTATTCATGGGTACAAAACGAATTAACGTTTGATCCATCCGAAGAAAGTAATTCACTCTTTTATTTCTATTGCCAGAAGTCTATTGAATATTACCGTATCGGCGAAGGCATAATAGGGATTGAAGAGAGTCCAAACCATTGCAAACCTGACGTTGATTTCATTGGACCTGTAGAGATGAGGATCTCAGCCAATGGAAACAGCAGAGGAATCTTTGCTACCGAGTTTGTGAAATCCGGGACGGTGTTACTTATTTGCAGAGCTTTGGCGAGGTGTGATGATTACAGTTATCCATTTATGCATTCTCCCATGGCTAACGGTCTTGTTCAGAATGTAGAAAATGCGCTCAATCAGAAACAAGATGAAGTACTGGATTTCTTCCTTTCGCTCGACCCGTCCAATAGTAGCAACCTCTTCAATATATCCGTTTCTACATTGCGTAAGCTCGCTAAATTGGACCGTGCAGAAATCCCAAATTCGCCGGGACATATGTCGATTCGAAGAGAATATGAGACCGCAGGTTTTCTACGTATCTTGAAAACGATCACGTTTGATGATATGTGTCCAGAAAACAAAGATCAAGATTGGACAAATCCTGCTCATCAAAAAAGACGTTACTATGGCGTTTGGCTGATTCCGTCTCTCCTAAACCATTCTTGCCTGCCAAACGCCTCTAGAATCAACGTCGGCGATGTTATGAGTATTCATACGACCAAGGACATCAATGAAGGCGAAGAAATCACCATACCTTATTTTGACGTGTTTCTTCCATACCATGTTCGCCAGGCCGCTAGCAGGACCTGGGGATTCACCTGCGCCTGCGAACGATGCAAACTAGAAAAAAATGTAGTCTCTCTTGATTTTCGCGAAAATAATTATGAGAAGTTTCATTCTGCCTGTTTGGAAGCCGGTATTTCTAAGACCAAAGCGCATTCTGGCCGCAAAAGTAGCATTAACGTTGACGCCATGGGCAAGATTTCTGAAGAAGTGGATGCCTGGTTGGAATCTCTCGGAGAGATGTTGCGAGAAGTGGATTCAATGTGGATTCGGTCTTCGTTTATCATCTCATATCTTTCCCGGCTCCGCATAAATTTAGCTGAATGCTATCGCCTTAAATATAAAGAAATGGTGTACAAAAGATATCTAAATAATCTAACAATCGTCCGAGGAGCCATGGTTGCAACTTGCCCCGGTGACATTCGACTTCTGCTTTTAGATATGAGAATCTTGGAGATCTACAGACTGATTGCTACCATCCATCCTGATTATGAAAGCTTTTATAAACGCAACTTCAATGTCAAGAAATCTTTCGAATCTGTATACGGGTGCCAGGAGCCAAAGATAGTTAACGTTATTCTTTGTAAGCTTTCAAAAAGTTCAATCTTCTAAGCTTCATTGTTATTTCACTTACTGGTACAATCTTCTAAGATTGGTTGTTTTTTCACCAATAGGTTAATCCTTGTTTTCACTTTTGTAATCTGCTTAATAGCTACATATGGAATGGCAGCCCATTTCACTTCCAATTGAAAAAGTTAATTACTATTTTATGACAATAATACTTCCAAGTTGTACGAATTAATATTGTGAAGTGCCATCCCGATTTAGCGGTAATTAGGATTGTTGATTGATCTGATTTATGTTTAGGTTGAGTTGGTATCTTCTGTTAATTTAGGATTTACGTTGAACATTGAACTGAAGTCGGTCTTTCCTTCACTAGAATCTACATCAAAACAGTTTAAAGCTGTAAGCTATCATTTCTTAAAAGGTATTCATAGCAGTCCCTCTTTGAAGATAAGAATCTTTCCATAAGTGTGCCTTTTCTTTTAAATAGAAGAAGTCTCTAGATGGAGCTTTTTTTGAAACTTCTAAATGCCTTGAAAGTTAGCAGGTTTGTGTACTGAAACAAATCTAAGAAGGATGGCAAAAAAGTATGTAAGCAGCTGTCATAAGAAGGTAAAATCCTCCCAAAAAGTATGGTAGAGAAATCTGCAATAAAATAAAATAAATATATAACAAGTACGGTGGAGAAATCTGAAATAAAAATATCTATAATAAAGACTATTTAAAAGATCAAGATTTTTTTTTTTTTTTAAATTTGAATTTTATGTTGTTAAAATAATATTTCTAAACACATAAATAAATTCAATACACCCCAGGAAACTCATATTATGAGAATTTAAAATTTTAAGAACAAATATCCTGGAAATCATGCCTAAAATGCTATCCATAACATTCGAACTCCTCGATCGTGGAGGCCACGCCAATTATACTTATCCTGGATAAAGGAACCATCAAGGTTGTCGTCAATCAGGGTAAATTTCAAAAATATTCCACCAGCGGCAACACAACGGTCAGGAATTTCAAAATTGTTTTACCGGCGGCAATACAACGGTCAGGAATTTCAAAAATATTCCACCGGCGGCACACAACAGTCAGAAATTTCAAAAATATTCAATCGGCCGCAACACAATTGTCAGGAATTTCAAAAATTTTCCATCGGCGTTTTTTACAGTTATGGCAACATACACATTTTTTTTTAATGTTAAATTGTTACATCGTTTTTAAATTAAAAAAAAACAAGCGAAATAGCACCAAGGCTGCTTATACCTGCCTCTTAGAAATATTTCCACCGAACTGCTGCAGTTCTGGACCAAATTTAGCACAACTTTGAGTTCATCTTGATAATGCCAGGTTTAGTTAGTCATTACTAATTTGTCATGGGTTTACAATATATTCCACAGATTGATTCTGAAATTCACACAAACTCGCAGCCGTGGTGGACTCAGATGTAATAAAATTACAGTTGTGATCATGTCCAGTGTCCAGGTTACAGCTGATTTAATTTTTAATCTGTTGATCTGTTGATCTGTAAATAGGTGAGAGATACCAAAACGCAGACTGAAAAGAAAACCAACGTATTATATATATATATATATATAATACTTGCGGTCATCAAGCTAGTCGGCAACCCTGAGAAAATAATACGCGTGCATGCATTGTTCATATTGGGCTGGATATTATTTTATGCAACCATCCATGTGTATACTGTTTTTTTTCTGGTAATTTTTAAACTCGGGCATTCGAACGTATCTAACATTAATTTTGTTTCGCTAAGAAACACAGTAAAATACTGAATAGAGAAGCAGAAACAACGGGGGCTTTTGTGTTTTAATTAAAATTAAAGCATCTGTTTAATTAATTAACGTGCATGGATTACATATTGTGCATGTTAAATAAATTTATTTACCAGGTCACTCTCTGGATTTTAGATACGTTAAATTATGGAGCAGTATAAGCGTTCACCAAATCGCCCCCGACTCGCCGGAATCCGGCAGATCAATTTTGGTGTAAATCGGAATTAAATCGTAATTTTAATCATTTGGGTAGTTTTAAAATGCCCGATTAAGTATAAGATTAGCAGAATTTATTTCTAAAAGTCCTTCCTCATTGAAATTTACATCCGAAACGTGGTAACTTACATCCCAAACGTGGTAACTTAGTGTTTATGGTAACTTAGTGTTTATCCATATGGCCGTGTTTGCATTCCTATTCTTCATGCACCTGGCGATGATCCAAATGAGGTGAAAATGGCATCGAAAAATAAATATTGAAAAAAAAATACACTCGGTGGTCTCAACCGTGGCCGTCTCGGCGATCCCGCGCTCTAGCAGTCGCTGGGCTAGGCGTTTGCGATAGAGGAAATCATAACGTTTGGCAGTCCCTGGCATGGAAGAAATCATAACATTTGGCAGTCCCTGGGTTAGGCATGTAAGACATTGAAAAACAAAATCGATAACATTTGGCAGTCCCTCGGCTTGGCGTTTGT
>LPNX010209823.1:18625-28679 GCA_001517045.1 Pseudotsuga menziesii | reverse complement strand
GAATGTCCAATTGTTAAAGCAATATTGAACATAACAGCTAATAGCAGTTTGACTGTATGTTCAAAGAGACGGTGCGAACTCTGTCTTCTACTTCTGGTCGATATCTAGAGCACTTCCGCCGCTTCTGTGTCATCTATCTCGTACTTAAGCGAGACTAGTGTTAGGCCTGCACAACCTGCAACAACGTGTAATTCATCCCAATGCACTGACTATTGTATTTTTAAGATCTGCAGTCGTTTCAATTGTTGTTCCCCAAAGATGGGGAAATTACTGGGCACTGAGATTTTGCTCTTGTTCGTCCTTTTGGGCACAGCAATTGTTCCCTCTCATCAGCGCGCTACTCAAGGAGACGCACTGCGCTTGTGGCGCAATAACAGGAGATATAAGAGCCATAATGTACAAACTACAAATTGGGAATTTGATATTGTGTTATTGCACAAATTTAGATTATCGTTCTGGCCTTGTTCATCACAGTGTTACAGCGTTTAATCATTAGCCATCTGTGATACAGATCCAACTAATACCAATGGAAGGACTGATACCTTTCACTTACAGAGCTGTTGTTCGAGACAGGAGTTGCCAAATATGTCACAGAAACAGCAGCAGAAAGAATCTATTATTTTCACCAGCTTCGAGTAGCAGAAGATCGTCTGGGAGCGATCATGTACTACCGAATGGTGAAAGCTGTGGCAGGTTTGATAATATTGCACCGCAGGGTTTTCAGCTCACTACCGCTGATCCTCATCAATATTCAAGTCAATCATTATTGCACACGAGGGCTGTCTCGTCTTGTTTGTTCAAGAATGGAGATGAACGATCCCTCGCGGGGAAACAGGCAATAGGAGTAAACTTTCCAGAGGAGTAAACTTTCCAGCCGAGTTTCCTGTGCACCCTCGTCTCATGGCCCGAGGTCTGAAAAAAACCAGAACAGCTGGCTCCAATGATATAATTTTTATTTTTTTATTTTTATCATTATGATGTCATCTTGCCACATGTCAACCCAAATCCAGATAACAAATCCCAATGTTGACATCATCTCCTCTCCACCAATCACCTGTTGACAAAAATACGTTTTTAACAAAATTAAAAAAAATAATTTATAAACCCCTAAGTCATACTTTGGAAACAGAGTTTAATTTTTTAAACCTGCATCAAATTGCACCAACTAATCCCCAAAGTCAACGGGGTTTGAAATCGAACGATTGCAATATACCAACCGGAGGCAGGTATAAAAAGTTATTTAGTTTCACGTGACTTAAATTTTGGATGATTGGTATAATTTTGTGTTTTTTTTTTCCATGAGAATTAGGTGATACTGAAATCGCACGCTTAGATCCAACACTTGAAAAAGGAGTAGTCTAACGGGTCGACGATTTCGCCCGGCGTTAGACTACTCCGTCTACCCACGCCATTAACTCCTCTCGACATCCGGCACATCCATCCAGGAATGGGTCCCTCCCGAATCTTCCTCTGAACGTGATTTTGAACGTGATTTGATTTTTACCGTGGATCGCTTTGTCTTGGTCTCTGCACCACGGGAAATATTATACTCAATTTCCATGACAGCCCGTTGGATTTTGTGCTTTGATTCACTGCTTTTTTTTCCCCAGTTTCCTTGGTGCTTTGCTTCTTTTTCGCACAGAGAATGAAAGTATGCGCAGCCAGTGGCCACGCCTCTTGCCTGGTCGCAGGAATCTACAGTGAAAAAACCATCCAGGTAGTATGCTCAGACGGAACTGTGAGAAACTTTCATAGAACAGTTAGTGACGGCCAAATCATGTTGGAATTCCCTGACTATCTGGTCTGTCACTCCGATTCCCTCTACATCGGCCAGAAGACGTTGGCTTTTTCTCATAATGATCAACTGAAGGTGGGCAGCAAGTATTTTGTTCTGCCTAAACACTTCTTTCAGTTTCCATTATCATTCGTAACGCTCGCTTCCCTAATATCACCAATGGTCACAAATGCTCCTGTTTCTCCCACTGCGAGAGTATCAGCCCCTCTGCGTAGTATTGGACGTGAGGTTGCTCTCTGTCAACCATTCCAGATTGAGAATTCCAACGTGGGCGAAGACAATCGAATCAGATTGTCCGTAGACTTCATGACAAAGATTATGGATAACGGGAGGTTAAACTCCAATGAACGCGGCAATGCAGTGGTTGGGGATTTCGCAAATGATGGGCAGCGTGGTCTCTGCAATACTCCAGAATTGCAGAAGGATTATGCGCAGTTGGTCAGGGCCAGAGGCCAATCTTGGAAACCAGAGCTTGAGACTGTAAGGGAAAATGGAAGGAATGGAGTTTATATGAGATTCATCAAAGGAGGAGATCAATACAGAAGAGCTCTTGGTTTGATTATAACAAGGGCAATTTTGACAGCCGTTTTTTTATTAAAAATGATGACCGTAGGGCACTTCCCCAATTCAAGAATGATATTTTAGTATTTTGTATGCAGTAACATGTTTGATATTATCCCGCATGATCTTTATATCGCTGGGATTATAAACCCATCGCACGAGAGAAATTTTGTGCGATTAAGAGTATTTCACAATTTAGGTTTCATATGAAGAGCACAGTAAGATCTTGTTCATACACGGATGGTCTTTATATTTTACATTTTTGGGTCCAAGAAAGTGGTTCTTCTTTTTACAGTAACTTTTACAAATATTGAGTTAAATATACAGTTAAGTATGAAGTCTGAAGAAGAGGTTTAAGAATCAGTTTTTAGGTGATTTTAGGATGATAAATTCCAGGAAAATTTATATACAGACTGAAGATGGTCAATGTGAGTTTAAGAAAATTGAATATGTTAGTCAATCCTTTTCATGTGTGGCACTGGAAAGTTTCCTAAAAGAGTATAAGATTGCAATGTGGTGCGGAGACCAAGACAAAGCGATCCATGGTAAAAATCACGTTCAGAAGAAGATTCGGGAGGGACCCATTCCTGGATGGATGTGCCGGATGTCGGGAGGAGTTAACGGCGTGGGTAGACGGAGTAGTCTAACGCCGGGAGAAATCGTCGACCCGTTAGACTACTCCCTTGAAAAATAGTTATGGAATGGAATACACTTTGTAAAAACAAATTATTCATCATATTCTTTTAGTTAAACGGGTTCAAAGTGAGTTATCTATGCATAGCTTTTTACAAATTATTCTTCATATTCTTTTAGTTAAACGGGTTCAAGACTGAGTGGGTTCAAGAGTGAGTTATCCATGCATTGCTACATGTTATCCATTGATCAACTATCATTGATCTTTTATACTCTTTTTCTTTTTATCTCACATTCTTCTAGTTAGCTAAAAGTTTTTTTTATATTCCTTTTTTATATAATTGTTAATTTTGAATTTTGAACAACTACCATAGAATCGTTACCTCATCCTCATAGGTAGATGAAAAAGCGTAGAAAACCCCAAATCTAAAAATTAGAAGGTATCTAAGTAATTAAAAATTCTTCTTATAAAATTCAAGCACATAATGGACACGGGTGTGTGCAAGAAGTTGAGGGACCTTTTAGATGCAATGGTGGAGTGAAGTCAATCACTCTTAATCCAAAAAAAAAAATCATCCCAAGCAATCTAGAACCAGCCAAGCCTAGTCCCAAGGCTGCCAATAGGCATGCCAATTAGGATAGTAAAACAAATCGTGCCTCTGTTTTATTTAATCAAATCGTGCCTCCGTTTTAGTGAACAAAATCGTGCGCACGATTTTGTTCACTAAAACGGACGCACGATTTGGAAAGCCTATTTTTTTTTAAATAGGCTGAGGCCGTCTTTTTCTCCTCATCGCGCGGCTATTGGACAATGTTGGAGCAAATCTCGACTGAGCGAACATGCACGTTTTTGGGTGTGCCAAAGCCCTCCATCTCCACCTTTGGATAAACCTCCAATTTGTGAGGTATTTTCCTCATTTATTTGCATGTTTTTTTTCTCTTTGTTCATCAATTTATTTGCCCTAGATTGAAAAATTTAACCAAATTAAATTAAATTATGGCCAATTGAAACAAAAACCCCAATGGAATTGGCCAATGGAAACAAGAAACCCAATGCAATTGGCCAATTGAAACCAATTCCCCAATTTAATGATAAAAATTAAATAATTTTGATTATTTACCAAAATTCATACCCAAAATTTCCATGCCCAATGGAAACCAAAACCCCAATTAACTCAAAAAACAAATGAACTTCACTATTTCCATATGCATATTAACAAAAATCCTTATGAATCCATACCAAAAATCCACAAATATGCAAAGTTTGTCAAGCACCTTGCAAGTTTGCATAAGTAATTTACATTCCTAATGTAAACCAAAACCCCAATTAACTCATAAAAAACAAACGAACTTCACTATTGTAAATCCAAACCAAAATTAACAAATATGCAAAGTCTGTTAATTATGTTGCAAGCTTGCATACAACTAAAAAAAAATCAAGTAGAATTCATACATTCCCCTAAAATACATAAACAAACATGGTAAATCCCTTGCCTCTATCCGAAATATTGAAGTTGTTCTTCCAAGAACATCAATAAACACCTTATACTTTTGACGAAACTTCTCGAAGTTGCTCTTCCAAGAACATCAATAAACACCTTATAGTTTTGATGAAACTTCCCAATCCAAGTGTTAAAATAAGGTATAGAAGCTTCCCATGCTTTTAACAAATATTTCGTCTTGAACGAAGGGTACTTTTTGGTTAAGTTCAAGACAACAAAGTTCAACAATAGACTCTATGAACGTCAAGATATATAGGTAGGTTGATGTATTTGATTAAACATGGCACTCACATACTATTATACATGATATAAACCAGTGGAACCCTTGCAACCATAAAATCCATAAAGATCTACTAAATAGACTTTGGAGTCCAAAAAACATCACACTACAAATAAATAATTACATATCTAACAAAATCGTTGCCTATACTGGGATTTTATTCATCAACAACACATTATGCTGCCTATTCTAGGGTCTAGTTGTTACCTCTACTCGCAATCTGGGAGCTGGTCCTGCAAAGGCAATAATCAGCACCTCACAATTTCGACGAAACTTCGTAATCCAAGCCTTAAAATAAGCTAGAGGAGCTTCACAATCAACATATGCACTCAAGACACTTTATGTACACATGCATGTACTTAAAAATTGGAATTAATACTTGAATTTAGGACATAAATATGAAATGAAAAAATGTTAAATGTTTATTCTTTACTGTAAAATTCGATCAATTTTTAAATTTACATGATAGATTTAGTTTATATGTCATTAGTTATATAGTTTTCACTGCTTAGATATGTCATTATATCATGTGTTTATATTTCTAATGATCTTTATTTGTATTTATGACTGCAGTGGCTACTATGGATAACAATGCAGAGATACTGAGGTTTATTGCCCATTGGAGAGAGATTGGTTTTGCTTGGAGGGGTGGAGATGAGCTCCACCGCTCCTTATCATATTCTTTGTTGTCTATTGTTGATACGATCGCAAGATCGAATGATGCTTTGTATAGCATCGCATCTTAGAGGGAGAGGAAAAGACAACAATATGTTGATGGATTAAGTTACAAGGAGGTAAAAAATCTCAAAATCACAAAACAACACATCTATTCATTGCTTAGACTGCCTAGGATGGATGACATTCCGGAGATTAACAGGCCACATATTTCTATTGAGTGGTGCACCTTTCCACCCATCAAAGACAATTGGATGGATAGGTGGTACATGGTTTTTGACATTCCCCCTCATAACAACAGGGAAGTACTGATGTACTTCCTCCGAAAATTGTATGCAGAGTTTGTGATGGGGAAACATGTCAACTATTTTGACATGTTGGGCTTCCAGAGAGTTGGTAGGGGGATTCCCCAACACCGACCCCATGCTAGGCATAGAGATTCCAATCCACAAATACCTGCACCCCGTGCCCAGATACCGAGGGCAGAAATCCCTCCTGCACATGACATGGTTTCTCAGACATAGGAGGAATTTTTTACTCTAGCTGAGATGGTCTCTCGACACATGACCACTATTGATCAGGGAGCGCCCTCTTCCTCTGTTTGTGTACAACCACCAACTTCTGGTGGTGGAGGGACATCTATTGGTGGGGATAGACTGACATCCCATGTGCCTCAGAGCGAGCCACATGTCTGCACATCGTGTGGGGGACCCTATTATGGTCCTGGACCAAGACATGGTACCACTACAATGACTGGTGGTCAGGTAAGGACATTGTTTTAAAACTCTCTTATTGTTGAATTTTTAATTTTTCCATACTATATGTAACATATTAAAAGATTCGTAATATATGGAATATTTACTCTTGCAGGAGATTGATGCCTCTCATAGAGGTGGTACTACACCCGGTGTGGTTGTACCCGAGGCCCAAAGAACCACCATTGAGGTAATATTTAAACACTTGTCATTTTGTTATTACATATAATTTTGTTAATGCATGCGTTAGTCTTGATTAATTTATTAAATTGTCTAATATTTATAATTTTGAAGTTGCAGGAACCCCACTTAGAACATGATGCTGGAGATGTTGATATCAACGACATAGTCCAAGGTGGAATTTACGATTACATGAAGAATGTAAGTACATGGGTTATGACTGAATCTTGTTCGAATTATTTAAATTTCTTATTGTACACTCCTTTATAGATCACCAATGTTTATAATTTTTAAACTTGCAGATGCTATTAGCATCTGAAGAGGGGTAAGAAATTGATGGAAGCGGTCACTCCCATGGTGGAGATATGTCTCAGGAAGGGGTAAGTATATTACAACATGTTATTTTTTTAGTACATATTATTCCATCCATTCAAATCCATGTCTAACTATGGTAACACTTTATGAATGCAGACGTCATCGCAGATCCTTGCACCGCCTCTTTGGTTTGTATTTCCCCGTAGTCCAAACATAGATAAGGGGGTTGTTTACACTAGACGACCCTCTTCCTTGAACAGAGCGGGTGTGCATGAGGATCAACCTACTCATCCCACGGTAATGTACACACTTCCAATGGTAGTTGTTGGTTAGCTATGAATTCACTTCACAAGTGGTTTTTCTTATTGTTATTTTCACATGTTTACAACATCAGGATGTAGAGTCATCCGTGCCAGACCTTAGTGGGATTGTTGATGCCGTGGTCAATGCCACATATACAATAGGGATAAGTCACACTGAGGTACATCTACTTGAATATTTGTAATTGTACATTTCATTTGTATTGTTTATAGACATGCACAATGTCTAACTATTTAATCATTTGGTGAATGTAGACACACCTTGGTCCCTAACTGGGGCATAGAGTGGAAATCGTACATCAAAAAGGGCTTTCAATGGGTCGTACAAGAGTGTTTTGTCAGGTTCCATGTGGGAATTATAGACACACATTCATGGTCAACGAATTTGCAAAGCCGACCCATATGTGTAGAAATTGGACATTCACTTAGTGAGCAAAACCCTAGTTTCCAAAATTGATCGAAAAAATGATCCCTTATCCATGGACCTAGATTATAGGGGCACCCTAGCACTATCCCAATGTCATTAATCCAACGGAGCTAACGGTTTGTCAATTCGAGAAACGGTCATGATTCTATGGCACGTTGAATCCCACCTTCTACAGGCTTTTAGGGACACCTGTTGAATCCCTATGCAGGGCATAGAATGGAAACCATGCATAAAAAAGGGATTTCGGTGGGTCGTGTATGCACATTTAGGCATGTGTTATGTGGGAATGCTATCCACACCTTCACGGTCGAGCAATATGCGAATTTGACCTCCATGTGCAAAAAACTCAAATTCACTTACTGAGCAAAACCCTAGTTTCCAAAATCGACCAAAAAAATGGTGTCTTCTCCATGGAACCACATTAGAGGGCCACCCTAGCACTATCTTGATGTCCTGAATCCAACAAAGCTGACGGTTTGTCGATCCGAGCAATGGTCATGATTCTATCGCACGTTGAATCCCATCTCCTACAAGCTTTCAGGGACACCTGTTGAATCCGTACTCGAGGCATAGAATGGAAACCGTGCATCAAAAAGGGCTTTCAGTGGTTTGTGAAAGCTTGTTTAGGTATGTATTATGTGGGAATGCAATCCACACCTTCATGGTCAAGAAATATGCGAATTTGACCCCTATGTGTAGAAATTGGACATTCACTTACTCAACAAAACCCTAGTTTCCAAAATTGACCAAAAAAATGATCCCTTGTCCATGGAACCATATTAGAGGGCCACCCTAGCACTATCTGGATGTCTTGAATCCAATGAAGCCGACAGTTCATCGATCCAAGCAACGGTCATGATTCTATGGCACGTTTAATCCCACCTCCTACAAGCTTTTAGGGACACCTATTGAATCCCTACCTGGGGCATAGAATGAAAACCGTGCATCAAAAAGGGATTTCGGGGGTTTGTGCAAGCTTGTTTAGGCAATTTTTATGTGGGAATGATAGACACACCTTCACGGTAGAGCAATATGCAAATTTGACCCCTATGTGTAGAAATTGGACATTCACTTACTCAGCAAAACCCTAGTTTCGAAAATTGACAAACAAAATGGTCCCTTGTCCATAGAACTAGATTAGAGGGCCACCCTAGCACTATCTCGATGTCTTGAATCCAACAGAGCCGATGGTTCATCGATTTGAGCAATGGTCATGATTCTATGGCATGTTTAATCTTACCTCCTACAGGATTTCAGGGACACCTATTGGATCCCTACCCAGGGAATAGAATGGAAACCGTGCATCAAAAAGGCCTTCTGGTGGTTCATGCAAGCTTGTTTAGGCATGTGTTATGTGGGAAATCTAGCCACACCTTCATGGTCGAGCAATATGCAAAATTTGACCCCCATGTGCAAAAATTTCACATTCACTTACTGAGCAAAACCCTAGTTTCCAAAATTGACCAAAAAAATGGTCTCTTCTCCATGGAACCACATTAGAATATATTGATGTCTTGAATCCAACGGAGTCAACGGTTTGTCAATCCAAGCAATGGTCATGATTCTATGGCACGTTTAATCCCACCTCCTACAGCATTTCACGGACACCTATTGAATCCCTACTCGGGGCATAGAATGAAAACCGTGCATCAAAAAGGGCTTCTAGTGGTTCATGCAAGCTTGTTTAGCCATGAATTATGTGGGAACGCTAGCCACACCTTCATGGTCAAGAAATATGCGAATTTGACCCCTATGTGCAGAAATTGGACATTCACTTACTGAGCAAAACCCTAGTTTCCAAAATTGACCAAATAAATGGTCCCTTGTCCATGGAACTAGATTAGAGGGTCGCCCTAGCACTATCTCGATGTCTTGAATTGAACAGAGCTGATGGTTCGTTGATCTGAGTAACGGTCATGATTCTATGGCACATTTAATCCCACCTCCTACAGGCTTTCAGGGACACTTGTTGAATCCCTACCCGGGTCATAGAATGGAAATCATGCATCAAAAATGGCTTCCAGTGGTTTGTGCAAGCTTGTTTAGGCAAGTGTTATGTCAGAATGCTAGCCACAGCTTCACGGTTGAGCAATATGCGAATTTGACCCCCATGTGCAAATATTTCACATTCACTTACTCAGCAAAACCCTAGTTTCCAAAATTGACAAAAAAAATGGTCTCTTATCCATGGAACCAGATTAGAGGGCCACCCTCGCACTATCCCGATGTCTTGAATCCAATGGAGCCAATGCTTCGTCGATCGGAGCAACGGTCATGATTCTATGGCATGTTGAATCCCTCCTCCTACAGGCTTTCAGGGACACCTTTTGAATTGTCGAGCTGATAGGGATAGGGTTAAACCCTAGTTAGGGATAAGTTTTTCCAATTTTGTCCTTCGTTGGCATGAAATGCATTGTCCCGCTTTGGCCCTCATTGGTGTGACTGCATTGTCCCCTACTGAGTGAAACCCTAGCTTCAGAAACCACCATAGATGGAGGTCACCGGCAATGGACAAGAGGGAGAGGCACCCCCCTAGCTAAAATCCCATGTCATGAATCCAACAGAATCGACGGTTCATCGATCGGAGGCCCGAGCATCGATTTATGGCGAG
>LPNX010209823.1:5000-16950 GCA_001517045.1 Pseudotsuga menziesii | reverse complement strand
CTCAACTTACTTCTCAAGTTCGCTGCACATTTCCTCCATGGATAATTCACCTGACTTTACCCGTGATAGTATTGTAGCTATTAATGTTTCATCCTTCACCCCNTGATAGTATTGTAGCTATTAATGTTTCATCCTTCACACCTTGCATTGTTCTCCAAGGTGTAATAGTCATGTCTTCTGGCAGATTCTTGACGTCAGGACCCGCCTTACCACCCCTCTATGGAACAACTCTACCTTTTTTCACTTTTTGGTTTTTTATGCCAATATTCTCCCACAAGCTAAATATGTCATCAATCAAATCCCATATTTTCCCAACTCTGAATGCCAACTGGAAATAGGCATCTACAGCCCTAAATGCATCACTTCCTCTGGAACTTTTTGGTAGCATAATATCATCTTTAATAGGGAGACCTATTTCCATACAACATTGTCTCCGAAAACTTGCATCAACTCTAGATTTTTCCCCACCACATATTTGCACAAATTCACTGTGTATAAATCTCACCCTTTGAACAAATGTCATTGTCAACCTATATTCAGTATCTGTGTTATGATCCCATGCCAACAACTTTGCTTCAACATCTATTAAACCAGCATAAATGATGCATTTAACTGTTTCAAAAATAGGGTTTTTGGGATATTCTTGCATCAACTCTCTTCTTGCCTCTGCAGAATGATTCCCTCCAAGAACATAATATTTGTAATGAAAACATCTTGTTTCATCAAATTCATCTCTAGTAGGAACAACTTCCGGGTCAACAAGGACTAGGTAGTCAACAACATGTGCATAGGGATTGTGCCTCATCAATGCTTTCAAGTTGTGAATATGCAAGTGATGTGGTTTTCTAATTCTAAAGTGATCTTTCCCTTCTGTGGGTTTATAAAGTTGATTCACATTCAACTCAAATGTATGTCCATTGTTAACCAACTTATCCCTCCGCAATCGATCTCGAATGGCATTTTGTGTTGTCTTGACAATGCCATCCTCTAAATCAGCACCTGGAGTAATGATTTCCCTACTACCACCAGAATTTTCACTCTCAGATTCAGTAATAACGTTGGTTTCAGCAACAACAGATCTCCTCCTTTTTTGATTTGAAGGGGTTCCTCCTAAATCTACAATGCGTTCAACAGGAATCGAGGCACTATCAACCATATTTCTTTTACGAGATTGTTTGCTACTCTTACTAGCAGGAGTAACAAGCTCACTTGCAACAATTTCATCATGTTCAGTTCGGCGAGATGAAGATTTAAATATAACCCTTCTAGGTACCTGATTTGATTGTCGGATGCTCTTTCCTCTTTCTGCTTGTACTTCTTCAGTTTGAACATTTAACACTTGTTTTTTCTTCCTTGCTTCTAGTCCCTTTTGAATAGCGACAGTAATGACATCCATAGGATTGGCCTCTGTATAATAAATTCCATTCAACTTTTTTGAAATCGAAATGGAAAAATCCTGCAAAATAAAAACATTATCGTATTAAATCTATTACATTGTGATATCCAAGATATAACAAAACCAGTTTAAGAATAATATCAATATTCAAACTTACTCTCCCGCTTTCAATTTCATCCACGACCCCTTGACAAAAATCTGTGAAATTTTCTTGAACATTATATTTTGCAATCTTAAAAGCATATCGGAATTTTGCAAAGGTCTTGGCTTGTTTCACCTGTCCATAAACAATATCTGTACCCGAAACTACACATATATCTCTCAGCAATCCCAATAGATTGTAATCTGCTTGAATATATGGATCTGCAGAACAAAATAAGAGAATGCTTTCTGGTTTTCCTTGATTTTTTTCCTTCAGATGCCAATGATACTCTGTTCTGTCTTCTTCTGTTGCATGTTTCCATTCTCTAGCATTCTTCATTCTTAATTCTTCAAACCTAAGAACTCTCTCTTGAGTCTCAACATTCTCAGATGCCTCAACTGTTTTTTTCGATGCAATGATTGCCGCTCTTGATCCAAAAACATTTGCAGATATCCGCCTTGATGCCATTGTACCTATATCCAAAATGTAGAATTTTAAAATAAATCAACAAAAATTTATAATCTAAACAAAATCAACATCAATATTCACTATAAACTATATTTGAAAAACGTTTTAAGAAATTTAAAACTAACCTCCTACCCCCTAACCTCTTAACAACATAATAAAATATTAAAAAAAAAAAACCCTCCCACCTAGCAATATAATACATAAGATTTAAAAAAGATTAAAACTAACCCCACAAATAAAAATTAAAAAAAAACAATATAAAAAAAAATTAAAAAGACAATACAATAAACACTAAAAACCAAATATTTACACTACCAATTTTTTTTTTGAATTAATACTCTCCAATTAACCAGATGGAAATTGTTCCAGCAAAGATAAGAAACCAGTAACCAAGATGCCTGACAAGTAAAGCTACATTTCTGCCCTCTTATTAAAAGGATCACCACCTTCTGTTGGCCCATATGGAAATGTTTTCACAAAAATAAGAAACCGAGATTGCCTACCCAGTAAAGTTACAATTCTGCCCTCGTATAAAAGGAATCGACAGTCTCCATTGGCCCATATAGGAACCTTCTTTTGAAAATGCATTAATTGCTTTCTATTTTCAACCTGGGGACCAACAAAATGTAATTTTCAAAGATTTATGTGTAGTTTGTCAAACAAAAAGAAATAATATTAGTTACATTTATTTGTGTACGATAATAGTGCTTCTTTCTTTTGTCGAAATGGGTTCCACCTACAGAGGAGTTCCCAAAGTTGTCTCAGGTCAGCATTATTATATGAACTCTAAATCATTATATTAATTGAACTTTGGAGTTCTTTCTCATTTAATAAATTGCAAATAAGGCACTGTTGCCCACTTTGAAGGATCGTTAGGATGTCCATTTGAAAAAACACTTTCTAAATTCAAAGTGCATAGGTTTCAGAGTGGAGCTCAGTTTTGCACGGAAGGTGGTAAACTAATCAGTACAGAGCTGTGAAGTTTAGTGTATTGAATGATAACTGAGAGGTCCGTGCACTAAAATTTCAATTCAGACTCTTTTTTATTGAATTCGTATAAATTTAGTGGCAGTGCTTTCGTTTACCATTCTCACATTTCTGCAGCTTTTTCTAATGGCATATGATGGCGTATACGTGTTGTTACAGATTACATTATTGCATTGGGTTCTCCTACAGTTATTCCAGTAGCATAAATGTTTACTACGAGGGGGTACTTAGGTTTTCTTTTATGTTTTTCCATATACAATTCAAATAATGTTCGCCGCTTGGGTGCCAAAGGGCAGCCCTCACGGCGGCCCTCGATGCCGGGCATCGGGGGCCGCCATGAGGGCCGCCCTTTGGCGCCCAAGTGGGGTGCCTTCTCTTTTAGCAATGTCCACACCTCTTGCACCTGTCCATGCTCATCATGATTAACACCCTTGTACTAGAGTGTGCATTAGGCATCTCTGCTTGACCTTCATGACTATCATTGGCAAGCATGAGGCAATCCAATGGTATGAGGCAGCGTTAGATGAGACTTGCCTTGGGTGCTTTTGCATAATCGCAGAGTGTGTTGTAGTGTTGAGAGCTAGTATAAGAGTTCGACAAGTGGGCCGGCTAAGTTGAGGGTTGTTTCCCTAGAGACGACTTCTTATAGGAGTTAACCAAGTGAGGCAAGCCTTGGGTAGTTGGATTGATGGTAGGTGCGACGTCCTTAGTTCATAGGCGCGTTGGGTAGAATGCTATGTTGCCTAACCTCACAGAGATGGAAGCATAAGCTTTGTGTGGGGGGGTGTAACCGAAGGAGGACATGAAAAGCAGAGTTCATTTGTCAAGAGGCCTAAAAATCGATCGATGGCGAACACAGAGAATGTGCCTAGTGACCGTGGGGAGAGCATTATCAGAAGCGCACAACACTTAATGAGGAGTGGTTACAAAGTTATATGGGAATAGTATACACCATAAAAGATTATCTCATGAGAGATTCTGGTGTTGAGGTGTATCCATAAGGTGAGATGATTAGAAGGACCAAAGTTGAACGGAGAATTTGCTAGCCCGACAGAGTTCTCGAGAGCAGAGGATTCTAAAAAGTACTAAAGGGAAGAGGATAATAATGTAGAGTGTGAAGAGGAAAATGCAGTGTGCATACAATATTTTGCTATAAAAATTTGAGAGAACATAAACAGGTGCAAGTTGGAGAAGCAGTGAAGCATTGGCAGATGCAAATGCTCAGATGGACTACGCAGATACACAGGCAACCTCATGACACCTTGAGATGTGGAGAATTAAACTATGGGCCATAGTGCGTAGAACCAAGAGAATGGGGCTTGAATCGGTATATCATGGAGATGTAATGGATCTGTATCTGACCATGACACTGATGGAGAGGCAAGTCTGAGTAGCAATGATGTTGGTTTGTCCTTCGTCCCTCCCATTGTGCCTTTTGTTGTTAGAAAAGCTCCGTTACCATTGCCACACAAAGAGTAAGTGTGGTTTTAATTACTAGTTAAAGTCAGTGTACTTGCCACAGTGTTAGTGTTGCCATAGGAGTTGGCAAAAGTGTGTTAGCACTTTTTTATAGTGGCCTTAAATTAGTGTTATAGGTCACAAATTGGTTGCACAAGCAAATTTTCTAGGATTTTTATTTCTTTACTTTTTTATATATTTTTTTCTAGGAACATAGCCTACAATAATGGAAAATCAACTCGCAAAATACTCTATATGGTTTTCGTTGTTTCACAACGTGGAAAAGAAGACACAAAGCAACATTGGTTCCTCCATGGAGCCATTTGGAGTGCGCGAGGGACTAATACTGTTGTGAGATTGGTGGAGTTTATAACCACTCTGTGTGGGAGAGCGTTACAATGGTACATGTAGAGCCGACAGACTAATCCTTCGAGTTAGACATAGACTCTGGATCGATTGCAACGATACTTCATCAAGGAGTTCAATAAAAAATATTAGCAAGAGAGTATTATGGAGCTCAAGGAAATCAAGTAGACAGTGGGTGACTTGGGCTAGGAGTAAGAGCAAAGGTTCCGCTACATCATGCATGGGAGTACGACCAAAGGTTCCATGACGCAACACAAGGAATCATTCAGCGCTAGACTATTGCCTCATTTGTGAACCCCTATGTTGCAGCAATTCTTTAGTAGTCAGCAGGAGATATTGGAGTTTGTGATGCAAATTGAATCAATTAGATAATTAGCATATGCTATTGTAATTGGTCAAAAGTTTCCTGCCCTCTATAAGAAGTAAACGACATAGTAGTAAAACAACATGAAGTGCTTGCTTATATAGTTTACATCCTCCAGATTTCACAGCCTCAGAAGCGCTTCTTTCCATTGGTTGCACAAACATTCCAAGCACCCCTCCCCCTAATTTTTCATTCAGACATATATGTAAAACCATCCCTACTTCTATTTCAGTTCGCTATTGAAATGTGCGAAGACTTGATGACTCGCACTAGAACCTAAGGACTATAATGAGGAGGACGGGAGACGAAAGCTGGGTTGCTTTATCTGTCTTGGTTCGAATCCGGGCGTCTTAATCATGTTGTTTACACCGTGTAATGCATGACTCACTTAAACCTCTAGGGCCGGGAGTCATTTTGTTTAATAGATGTAATTATGCAATGACATGATTTCATAATTGATTGAATCACTTTATTCTAGAGCTGGCATTTCGTTATCTATATCTGTAATTATGCAAGCACTCGGTATGGAAGAAAATAGGAATAAAACTATATTTGGGTCAGATCGGATACCTCACCTGAGTGTTGGAACATGACCTCCTCTTTATAAAAATGACAGGAACAGAGTGGAGTTCCATATTGAACAATGTGAGTTCGAAATCCCAGATGGATCCCATATTTCTTAGAACCCGGAAACACCAATTTTTTTTATAAAATATGTGGTTGGATACGTTTCTTGGATCGACCGGACTAGACCTCCAGGGCATGAATTTTATATTTTGCTTCAGGGGAAGGGCGCCGCTTCGTTCCTCAAGTTTTCCAAAACAAAATGCGAATGAGAGATCCAGCGGATAATATGCCCCGGACACCCTATAAACGACGGGTTTTTAAATAGAGAAACATGCATCTCAGAAGCTTCTCATATTATGCTGGCATGTGGATATAATGTCCGTCGCTTGGGCGCCAAAGGGCGGCCCTCGATGCTGGGCATCGAGGGCCGCCGTGAGGGCTGCCCTTTGGTACCCAAGTGGGGTGCCCGAGAGGAGGGGGAAGGTGCCCGAGACCTTCGCCCGCTTGGGCGCCAAAGGGCGGCCCTCGATGCTGGGCATTGAGGGCCACCGTGAGGGCCGCCCTTTAGCGCCCAAGCGGGGTTCCCGGGAGGAGGGGGAAGATGAGGGTTTTTTTTTAAATAAATTTAATTAATTTTTAATATTCTTTAGGGTGTGGGGAGGCGGGGTTGATGATAAAAAAAAATTTAGAACATGGGTGGAGGGTAAAAAAAAAATAAGGAAAGGGGCATGGGTAGATTTGGTAAAAAAGAAAATAGTTTCTATTTTAAACCCAAAACGAATATTCTTAGAATAAGGGGCAAGCCTTGTGGAATAAGGAGCAAGCCTTACCTCGATTAATAATACACGAATTTTAAAAAAAATATAAAACTAACCCGGAAAGTGGTAGAGCCTCCTCTGTTGAATGTGCTCGAAGTTCCTCTCTGCAATCTTCCCGTTCTTCCTGAAAACCTTCGTGAATTGCTCCAAAGACTAAACAATCCTGTATTAATGAGATAGATTAGGTTTAATTTTACCATTCTTAAGAATGTTAAAAAAACAAAAATGTAAAAGAATAAAGCAATAAAACACATTACTAAATTAATAAAGCCATAAAACAATCATTACTAAATTAATAAAAAAATAAAATAATTACTAACCTTGCAAGTGTTACTAAATTGCTCTCAAATAGATGATGAATAATAGGAAATCTAAAATGTTTATTTAGCGTAGAGTAAGTTTAACATTACTTTTTTACCAATGTGGGATAAAAAAAGGAAAGTAGTTACATCATTATTATTAAATTTATATAAGATAGGTTAAAATTAAATAATTACTAATATTATGAATGTTGGGTAAAAAAAATGAAAATAATCATTGTTTTGTTAGAAATTGTGAATAAAAAATACTATGAGAAATTATATTAGTCTTAAATGTCTGGATAGAAATATGTAATTAGTTATTATATTATTTCAATTCATTTAATATCATATGAATGTGCGCTTTAATTTTGTAGGGAAATTTTGGAGGGAAAATTTTGAACGAAAATTTTGGAGGGAATATTTTGGAGGGATATTTTCGTTCTCATAGCTATAAGATTGTCATTAATTGGGCCTCCAAGCATCGATCTATGGTGAGTTGCAGGTCACCTCTAGATACCGTTCAGGGACACCAAGTGGACTTGTGCCCAGTGCGCAAAAAACCTCACGGAGTCGCAATTTTGAATTCCGTCAACTCCTGCTAGTGTGTTTGGGCATGGGAAATACAGAAACACCAACTGCATCCCCACTGTCTGTGGCTTTCCAGCTTTGGCCCTCATTGGTGTGATTGCATTGTCCCCTACTGAGTGAAACCCTATCTTCAAAAACCATCGTAGACAGAGGTCATTGGGAAATGGACAGGAGGGGCAGGCCCCCCCCTAGCTAAAATCCCACATCACGAATCCAACGAAATCGAAGGTTCATCGATTGGAGGCCCAAGCATCGATATATGGCAAGTTGTAGGTCATGTCCAGATACCATTGAAGGACACCTTGTGGACTTGTGCCCGGTGCACAAAAAACCTCACAGAGACGCAATTTTGATTTCTGTGAACTCCTACTAACATGTTTGGGCATTGTAAATATTGCAACGCCAACTGCATCCCCACTGTCCGTGTCTTTCTGTGCATCAATGATTTAATGTTACTTTTGAGTTGTCGAGCTATCATTGCTAGTATGTTGTTTTGTTTCAGGATTTTTATAATACATGATCAATGAGAAAAATGAGTAAATGAGTTTATTGTTATCTTTTAATTGGAAATTAAACTCCTTAGTAAAATCATATCTTTTAATTGAAAATTAAAATATCACAATTTCAATTACACCAATGACCCAACATGTCAACCTCCCAAAATTTTCTATTATGCATTACATGAAACATTAACCTTTCGAAAGCATGAGAGGTTCCAAATTTTGTTTGTTTATTAAGTTTATCACTTAATATCTTCACATGCATGATGTTGACCTACTTCACATGCATAATATTAGCGCATGTTACTTTTGAATACTTCATATGCATAATGTTGAAGCATGTTAAATTTTTGAGTTGTTTGTGTCAATATTAGTAGGTTATTTTATTCCACTTTCAATGTTCAAAAAAACATAATCAACTAAAAAAAAAGTTAAATAAATCTCTTATTATCTTTTATTACCTTTTAAGTAGAAATTAAACTTCTCAATAATAAAAAAATGAGATGAAATTCCAACACTACTAAGCACTACCCCTTTGGCAATGGACATGCGGGTATAAGAAGTAAGTTGTCAAGAACGAAATTATACAAGCCTTAAAACATAAGTTTATCATTGTGGCATCTTGTTTCCATCATCGTAGTTGTATATATCGGCTGAAAATATTGATAATATTACCTACTTGAAAAATTAGGGTTTTAGTCCTGTAAGAGAGCCTACAAAGAACTTTGATAGGTATGGCCTACAGAGGTACATGTATGGAAAATTTCACATATCAAGAACACAAAATTGACATATTCATAAGAAACATACATGGGAAACTTAAAATTATGATACATACCTCATCATGCTAGATCCCACCTATTATCATACAACCAAGCCGTCCATATCATCTCTTATAATGATGGTCTCCATTAGTCTCTCGTGCTCTGTATCAGGTAAGAAGTAGCATACCTTTGATGAATTCCGACTAGGCATTGTTCGTACCTGGAGGTTTGTACCAGTCATTAAGTTGCTAAAGTGATATACACTTGAACTTGGTTTGTAATCCTTGTAAACATATCCACCCTTCTTTCTTGCATTGTTGTCATGTGTAAGGTATTCACCTTTAACAACCATAGACCCGATGGGGAAGTGGTTGTTTTCATCATCAGTCATGGACATAATGAGGGTTTGATTTCCCTCTATACATCGTGCCAACCAGTAATCACCACCCCATTCACTATCTTTTGAGGCAACCACTGTGTATATGTGTCTTGCATAGTATGATTGTAGGTATATGATCAAATATTTTTTGTGTGATACAAGGCCATTAATGTGAGTTTCAAGACTACATAAATTTTACAGAAAAATGTTAAGGAAATGCATCATACCAAGTTGTACAAGGTCTGATAAATGATCAAAATCTATAGAAATAGACGATTGGTCTTCTTCCAACAGAGTTAACTCAACAATTGCACGCTGATCAAGTGGAAGTGATATGCCATACCATCCATCAACCCAATCCAATGATTCACACACATCCCAGTCACCATCACAACAAGGCGGGAAAAAACAAGCGAGTTTTCTGGTCCAAATTTCAAATACTGGGTTATCAGAGCTTTGAACCGAATGAAAGAAATGAGTACCAGGAACAGTCTTGCATTCCCATGGATGTGAACGATCTATGTCTACCACCTCCCAAAAAAATTCTCCACGTGTCTCTTTCTTGTGGATTCTAGTCGCATAGCTGATTCCTCTCCCATTACTGACTTGCACCGCCTAACTATAGATTGAGCATTTCAAATAGTAGATATTGTAGATAATTTCAATTAATCTCTTCGTAGGGCTGTTTTGACACATTCTCCGGCTCCATCATGCTCTCCTTTACCATGCCCAGTCTCAAAATAGTTCCACATATGTGGAACTTTGTAGTTTTTATGCAATGAACACAACCATTGAAATATGCATGCATTTTTGAACTGACCAACACATCCATCAGACCAAATCCAGTGTCAATCCATCCGTATGTTCCTTCCCTTCAAATGATCATAAAACATGATGAATCAATGACGTACATAGTGGAAGTCATGGCACCTATCATCACTTATGTAGAAGTGATATTCCTTTAGAATTTATCTTTGCTCTTCACTGGTATTTGGGCCATGACTATATGTGATATGCACCATCAAGGAAACCTGCTCAGAGCGATAATACTGACTTTGGATCTCATTTTGAGGTTGCAGAGTGTATTTCTCAGCAAAATCAACAACTGAAAGTATAGTACCACGAGGAAATGTTCTTTGCATATTCTAAACTTATCATCCTGCTATCGTGCCAAGTGGACATGCTGAACATATTGATGTGTCTTTTCAATAAATTCCTTAACGAAGACACTAACTTGTACCTGTTGACACAAAATGATCTCAATATTAGGTTTTTTTGTAAGTAAGGAATGAAATGCAACTATTCAAACATAAATTTATAGATAAATTCATGTACCTGAGATGTCACCAATTTTATTTTTTTGTTTTCTTTCCCTGGGACTATTTCATAGCTGATATATTTGAAACTTTTCATGTCTGTAACCATATTCCCAAATTCATTGTCTCCAGTCTTGTGCTTACATTGGCTCAATAATGCCATTCCAGCACAGTTGGAGAAAGTTCCATCCGAAACAGGATTTTGCATAGTAAGTTTGCCTCTCAGGCCTATTGCACATGATACTATGAATGAATTCTCTTGATGAGGTCGATGGTATTGTCAAGGAGAAATCCTGCACATGGTTAGTATGCAACACACGATGAATGTACAAAAATGTTTCATAGTAATATTCATATTCTACATGGTATCTACAACAACAAGTGTTACGAAGAGTATTTATTCTAACATACCAGGGCTTACATTTCTCAAAAGATCTTTACCCCAAATTCAATTGTCTATGTTCATTCTTAAATTTCTTGTATAGTTATGTCTGTGTTATATCAAGAAGATGCTTAATATGTGGTTCATGGTCCTTTGAAACCCTTCTCAATTTTAGGACATCCTTCCGGTTTGAAGAAGGCCTTGTGTGATCATGCCAAAAAATCTGCACTAGTCCCTTTACTACATCAACTAGCTTCATGTCACGACGTGGCAACCGGCCAATAAAGGCCCAAAAATATATCTAGGGGGTTGTGTCAAGATGTTCTCTTCTAATAGAATACCTATGGAGGTTTTTTACATTCAAATTAACTAGTTTAGATGTAGGCTTGAGAAAACGAAGGACCCTGGTGTTCTTATTTACAATTGCTTGTGACAACACACGACGAGCCGCATTGCGGTCCTTTGACTGTGTGTTCTTACCAATTTTACCAAAGGCATCTACTAAGCTTTTAACTACATGAGAACTTGGTCTAGAATTCTTTATCATCTTTATCCCTAACGATTTCCTAACAATATTCATGCCCCTAGATTTTAACAATGATAAAAATAATCTACATTTATGTCCATCACATTTAGAAACAAAATATTTATTTAGTATCTATTTAGCTTCATAAGAAATACTACGTTTAGATAGCGTACCTTCAATGGAATTGAGGAGTCCTTCATCAACTTGTATATGCTTCGGAGTTCTTCAACGTGTGCTTTCTAATGGAGGTGAGGGGGTTGGATTTCTATCATCTAGTGCATCAACAATACGCTCTGGCATTTCAATAGCAACTTGTTGTCCTTCATTTTCTTCCTGGTAGTTGGATGGTGGAAGTCCAACATCCTCATCGATGGTCCGGATAATATTTTCTTCTTCAATAGTAGGCTCCATGTCCAACGCCTCTTCAACAGTAAGCTCCATGTACAACGCCTCTTCATGAGCTTCATCTTGAAATGGTAACTTATCACTTCGAATTGATGTGGGATTTGAAACATCCCCTAATGAGCACCTACGTTTTGCTTCTTGAATACTTCCATGGGGTGCTTATTCAACAACTATTGTGGAAATTGAAGGTCCCTCTAGTGAATGCTTCATTTTTTCTTGTGC
>LPNX010209784.1:38195-198388 GCA_001517045.1 Pseudotsuga menziesii | reverse complement strand
CATTTAAAAAAAAATTGTATGGTGCACTAAAGAACACCAATCTCTACATGTTATAAAAAACCCATTTCCAAATAATTGCATTAAGACATTCAAACGCTGTACCCACAAATGATGTACCGTTTTCGAGGTTTGATCTCTTAGATAGTTAAAAAAAAATTAAAAATATTATTTTTATTATTGGAAAAATAGTCATGCACTAGTCCTATATGTTCTCTATATGTATACCGGTTTTCGTAAGTTTATTCCATCATTTAGATACTCAGATGCTGCACCCACAAAAACATATACCTTATAATTTGTCACAAAAATGAAAAGTGCCCGTTAAAATTTATCTAACTTTAGATAGTTAACAACATTTTCAATAGAAAAAAATATATATTTGGAAAGGTCATTCAATTTCCTACATTTCTTGTTTTTTATTGATCGCAAGATTCATTGTGTAAGTGTCTCAAAATATCCATGCAAGTTGATGGATGTCTGTTTTTTCAGTTTTGTATTGCCTCTAACTTGCCAAAAGAGACCCTCAGCTTCTTGCACACACCCTATTTTAATTTAGAAACTTTGTTTTTCCCTAACTGTAATTAGGGTTTAAGGTCGTGAGGCCATAGGAATTTTTGTTCTGTTTGTAGCTTTAAATTAAATATTGTTGGAAACCAAGTGACGTTGTAAGGCTGTCTAAGAGATTCTTTGTCTAATTGAGTTAGAGAAATTGATGTATTTAATATTCTTGTAGTAGTTTGAAATGTACCTTGATTAATGAGAAAACATCGTAGGATTTGAACTATTGACATGAAGAGTTCCTTTAAGTTTAAGTTGGGTATTCTATGTAACCCTTGCTTGAGACTGTAAATGGTTAACTAGCAATTTGCTATTATCTGCATTTTAGACTCTAGACTTTGAACTCATAACCTAAATAATAAGTATTTAAATGCCATGCTATATATATATATATATATATATATATATATATGAAAATTAATCCTATTTAGTTTAGCGGTCATATAATTTGGAATCAAAATGAGATGAGATGGCATTGTTTATAAATTACAGAATATCCTAACAAAAATGTTGACCTAAAAACCGTTAAAACAATGAGCAACAAAGCTTACTACAGTACTAAAGGAAAATAATTGCAGGTTTTTTTTTTAGAGTAAATTAAACAATTATCATTGAAACTTTTGTAAATATTGAGCATCCTTCCTACAACAAAATACATATAAATAATTAAATCAAAGATAAATAACAAAATAGTTAGAACATAGATAATTTGGAGAAGGGGGACAAACACCAAAAGGAGACTATCCCACCCAACCATCTCCTGAAGCAGCCAAGATTACCTGTTTACGACCCCCGAGCTTGTTCACTGAACCACTAGGACGAAGATCAATGTATAATAACTCACACAGAACTTGTTGTAACTTAGCACTCAGTAGCAAACTTAACTCCGCAATTCCACTTTAGTTATCCCCTCATCAGATTCCTTGTGTGCCTGACTTTTTGGTTTGCAACAGTCACAAGGTTCATTCACTTTGGAACAGAATCTAGTGAGCCTCTTGCTCAAGATTGATGACTTCCCATTTCCAATTTGGAATTGGTAAGGGTTGTAAAAGACCTGCTGGGTGTTGATGCTCAACTTTAACTTGCTGACATTCTATACACCTAGCTATATACCCAACAACTTTGTTCTTCATATTAAGCCATAAATACTCTTTTCTAAACCTTGTTATCATCTTTTGATACCCCAGATGTCCGAAATAAGGACTTTTGTGTACTTCATTCAAAATCAATAGTTTACTTTCTGGTATGTTACACACATAAAGTTTGTTTTATACATCATTAATCCTTTTTCATTTAAACTGTAATATGTTTTTTGCATAAATCTAGATTCATTCTGAGTTACTTTTTCTCTTAAATTTTGGTATTATGTGTCAAATTTTATTCATTTTTTCAATTTATCATCTAATTCAGTTTTATAACTTCTAATGGCAGCTATGAAACTTGTTATTACATTTTTGCTTAAGGCATTAGCCACTTTATTCTCCTTCCCTTTGATGTGTTTGATTTCAAAATCATATTTGCTAAGGAAAGCTAGCCATCTAGCTTGCCTTGCCTTTAGATTTTGTTGATCAAACAAATACTTCAAACTTATATTATCATACATTAGCAAAAATATTTTACCCATCAAATGATGGTGCCACATTTTTAGAGCATGTATTATGGTAGCCAATTCTAAGTCATAAGTTGCATAATTATTTTCGTGTGTTTTAACTTTCTTGATTCATAAGCAATTATCTGGCCTTCTTGTGTTGGTACTCCACCCAAACCTTCATTTCATGCATCAGTGCATACAACGAAATCTTTGTCTAGATCAATTATTTTCAATATGGGTGCAGTAGTTAATAGTTCTTTTAATTTATTAAAACTTTCTTCACACTTTTGATCCGAGACAAATTGTTTTCCCTTTTTCTGTAATGATGTTATAGGATTCGTGATTTTCAAGAATCATTCTATAAATTTCCTGTAATAACTCGTTATTCCCATGAATGATCACACATCAATTACATCCTTTGGAACAAGCCAATCAATTATTGCTTTTATCTTATCCAGATCTACTCATATCCATTCTTCGGATATCACGTGCCTTAGATACTGTATCTTATCTTTATAAAATTTACATTTACTGAATTTAGCATACAGTTTATGTTCTCTTAAAACCTGTAGTATTATGTGCAAGTGTCCATTATGTTCTTCTTTCGTTTTAGAATAAATTAGTAGGTCATCTATAAAGATGACTACAAATTTATCTAAGTATTTTCTTAGGAAACTATTCATTAAGCACATAAATTTTTTTGGAGCGTTTGTTAGCCCAAAGGGCATAACCACAAACTCATACTGCTCGTATCTAGTTCTAAAAGGAGTCTTAAAAATATCTTCGTCTTTAATTCTGACTTGATGATATCTAGATCTCAAGTCTATTTTTGAAAATATCATCGCTCCACGTATCTAATCAAACAGATTATCAACGTGGGGAAGAGGATATCTATTTTTAATTGTCATTTTATTCAGATGACAGTAGTCTATACATAGACATAATGTACCATCTTTATTTTTAATGAATAAGACGTGTGCTCCCCAAGGGGATACACTTGGTCTTACATAATTTTTGTCTATTAGTTCTTGCAATTGTAATTTTAACTCGTTTAGTTCTAAAATTTTCATTTGATAAGGAGCCTTTGAATTAGGTACAACTCTTGGTACTAATTCGATCGTAAAATCCATATCTCTCTTTGGAGTTAATCCTAGAATTTCTTCTGGGAAGACATCCAAAAAATCTGGTAGGACTGGAATATCATCAAATTTTAGCTTATCTTCTTTATCCATTTTTTCATTATTTAGTACATGTACAACAAAGACTTTACAACCTTTCTTTACACCCTTTTTCATCTATAAGGCTAATATTTGTCTAACAGAAACTTTCCTAGGTATTGCCAGCACTTTACAGGTTCCTTATGTTCATTATTTTTAACATAATTGTTAGGCATATCTCTGCCTTTTGGCGCTGTAGTATTTTGTTGTGTTTTACTTTTAAAATATATTCCTTGATAATTATTCTTATAGAAATTCCGAGAGTTATTCCCAAAACTTTTATTAGACTTAAAACCTTTTCTCTTTTGATCAAAGTGACTTGTTCTCTTCTTCTTCTAGTTAGGTATGTTTTCTCTCTTTTTACTCTGTTCGTAACAGAAGTAATATTTTCTCATTAACTCTTCAAGGGTTTTTGGATTATCAAACTCAATTATGTCCTTGAATCTAGGGAGAACACAGCTTAAAAATATTTGTATTTTAGGCTTTTAGTCAATTATATATTATACGTATCTCAATAAACTTAGAAATTTGCTACTTAATTCTTTCATTGACATTGAACCCAGTTTTAGTTCATAAAATTCTTTAGCTATTTCTTCATAATAATGTTCAGATAAAAACTTTTTTTAAAGTAATTTTTAAAGACTCTCCAGGTTAAATAATTTTCCTTAAGGTTTTTGACTCTTTTTATGTCCTGCCACTAGATGTTAGCTTTTCTGGTTAGGTTGTAGATAGTCATCTGGGCTTTTAGTCTATCGGAGTATTTATAAATATGGAAGTACTTTTTCATTCCCGGTAACCAAGCCTCGACCTATTCACCCTTTTCTACTTCTCCGTTGAGCATGGGAGGCTTTATCTTTTTAAATTCTCCTGATATTTCTTCATAAGATTTATACTTTCTTTTCCCAGGTTTTCGGTCGCTTTCACTTGTGTATTTATACCTTCCTCTATGAGACCTTACGTTAACTCCTGAAGAAGATTCACTATTAGAAAATTTTGTTTTCTTACCCTTATGTTTGTACGATACTCTTTCAAAATGAGTTTCATACATATTCATTTTATCTTTTCCTATGATTGTATATTTTGTCTAGTAAGATCTGATTTAGTTCCAAAATTCTTTCATTATATATATTTATAGTTTGTAGCTCATCCTTTAACTCTTTCACTGTTTGTAGTAACTCCGAAGGTGGATTACTTAGTTCTACATAAATGTTGTCTAGATTATTGTGATGAGATCCATTCTTAGCAGATGCTTCAACACCTTCCATTTTCCTGCAAAACAAAATTCATATTTCTGAATAAAAATAAATTTAAAACATGATGAGTATATTTTGTTTCTTGTTTATATGCGAGTGAGTCAATCAGGCCTAGTGTTTGGAAACTTGCTCTGATACCACATGTAACATCTACATTTTTCAGAAAATAAAAAAATAATTTTAAAATAGTCTTTAATGCAATTGTAAACAATAATTAACATAGTTACAACAACACTTCCAACTTTGCTTAACCTTGAAACATAAGATATTCAGTATTGTGTTAAAGTCACACATAATTGTCATAACGTGACAATGATATTACGTGACTTATCGATATAGCGACACTATTATGATTCATGTTATGCCACTTTTATTTATTGTCGGTTAGAGTTTGATGTACTTTGCTGGTTTGCATTCTAGTTCTTCTTGTCATCAATGTTACGTCGACCATACTTAAAATTTGGCGTTGTGTTATGCGAACCAAGTCATAAAATTTCTTCCTTACTTGTTCATTATGCTTTTGATTGATTTTCTAGACTGCTTGATGAGTGGAAGGGTTGGGTTAAGGTCTTACTTCGATTGAGAGCTAACACATAGACCTTTTGTTTTAAACATGTAGGTACCTTATGAAGGAGGTTAAATGCCTTGTTAATCCATATCTAAGGATCTAAATAGGGGAATACTGTTGGTTCTTCCTAGAACATTCAAGAGCGTACAAGAACCTAAGTTATGTCAAGCACAAGGATTAAATAATAATGTAAAGGCCACCAAGGTTACCTAATGCTTCAATGTTTTGTATAAGAACAAAGTTTATTGTAAAATGTGTAAAAGATTTATGATCTTCAAATTAAAGTGGCCATGTATCGGCCATGTGATGGATTAAATGCCCAACTAGGTAGCTTATCTGTCCCATCATTAAACCCTAAGGGTTTAACTTACCTTGTTTTTCTCATTTGCGCTGTAATTTCGTTTTCTGTCAGTGTAAGAGCCATGGAGCCATGGCTTCTCGGCTCTGGTCTTTGGCATAAGTTTGGGTCTGTGATGGCTCAGGACCAATTCCATGCCCCTTAAAGCTCTATGCATTTTACGGTGTCTCTGTCCAGGGTTTTGAAATTGCTGGTTGAATTGATTCTATGTGAATTTGAAATCCAATGGATGTATGCTAGAGACACGCTATAGAAAACTCCTTCGTCAAATGTGTTTATAGGTACACATTCCTTGAAATGGTTTTCATTTCCATTATCGTTGTTTTCCTTTCTTTTGAGCTATGGTTTGAATAATGTTCTATAGTGTGTATTTCCAACCATTGTTCTTCATCTATGGTTGCAATAGAGGAGTATGGCTACTCTTCAAGCAGGAAAGGAATCCATAGCTTTGGTAAGATCTCTAACTATAACCTTTTGGCTCAAATGATGTCATGGATTATGGGGTGTTGTGGCTTTGCATGATGGAAATATTTTCTAGCATTTTCTTGGCATGAAAGTGGTAAATACTCTATGGTATCCGTGAGGTGTTTATATTTTTTCTATTGTAAAGGCTCCTCGACTGTGAAGTCAAGGTGACTGCACAACAATGTTTAGTTTGAATCATGATAATATTTAGGTTTGGATAAATTGTAAAGAAACAGTTCTGCGAACTATCTCTGGAATGTAATATTTACTCTTCCTATAAGAACCCAAGAGGGTTTTTGTAATATACCATATAATTTGTTGAGAGTACTGTAACCTCGTTTATTTATACAAAACTATTACAACCATGAGGCCTTTACCTTGTTTTCATTTTGTTTGAGAAAAATACTGTGAAGGTTCTGTACATTTGCCGTAAAAATGTAAATAAATTTATTAAGCCAAGTGGCTTTTACTCTGCTTTAGTTATATTTGAATGTTTATGTTTTTGTAAGAAAATGAACAGTAGCCTCTGAGGGAATTTGTCGTTGTGAATATATGTAGTCCTGAATACTATTAGTTTTAAAGAGTTAATTAACAAGTTGTAAGGCTGTGGATACTCTTTAGCGTTAAAGATATGTTTTTAAGATTTAGACCGTCAGACCCTTGCTCTAATGCTAAAGAAATTATTGGGGCCATGATGCCACTGATGTTAGTTTTGTACCTAGGGAACTGTTCCCCTAGTGAATTTTTCCTTAGTCACTTAGAGAGGGAACATAAAGTGACCCTTGCAATAAATGACTTAAGCAAAATCATTTAATTTGACTTTAGAGCATTAAAGTCACTTTTTGATAAATTTAAGTGGGTATTAATATTTTAGAAATAAAATATGAGCATTTAATTTTAGCCCTTGATCTAATCTAATCTCCACCATTAGATTAGACTCACCCTAGGGTTTTCTCAAAAAGGAATGGGAAAGGCATTTTGCCTCACTTTTTGCAGATTGAAGTGAGAAGAGACAACTGAGAGAGAGAAGAGAGAAAGTTTCCATTTTTCCTGAGCAAGAGAAAAAATTTGCAGCACGCAAATCGAGGGAAAGGACAGCAGCAAAGAGGGCATGAAATCGAGGAGAAGACAACAACATTTATTGCTGGTTTGTACAGTCCGTACGGTACGGTTTTCGAGGCACTAGGCACGATTTTCAAGGGAAAAAATTGGGCACGGATTTTGAGGTCCGTACCGTTCGTACAGTTCATCCGTGCAGTGGCACGAAAATCAAGGTAGAAAACAGAAAAAAAATAGAGTTTGATTTTTATTGTTTGACACGTAAATCGAGACAGAAATTTATCTTTCGGGTTGAGATAAGTTGGTTTGATATTTTCTATGTATTGCTGTAAATGATAAACTTCTCCTGAAAAATAAAAATAATCGTTCTCTGACTGGTTTTCCCCTTGTGGGCTTTTCCAAGGCCATGGAAAAATATCCTAGTGTTCTGTGTGATTAAATGGCGTGCTGATTTTTATTCCTGTTACTGAAAAGATTGTTTATAGTAGTGTTTCAAGTCTGAAAATTTTTGTTTATTTCCAGCACTTTATTTTTCTAGGAATGTCATAAACAGTGATATAAATTTTACTTGAAACAGGTGGCTGAAAACTAGTGAAAAATCTACATGGTATCAGAGTGGGTTGTGGCAGAAAATTAAATTTTAGTAGTGAAACAGTCATTTCCAGAATTCAGAAAAACATTTGTGACAGTAGTACATTTTGCTTAAACTTGTTCTTTGAGAAGATGACTTTCGTGGGGTTGAGAACTAAGGATAGGTTGGATGGGGCAGCGACTTTTGTCTCATGGAAAGCCTAGATTTTACTTGTGCTGAAGGAGAATGAGTTGTGGGAAGAAGTAGTTAGAAACACTACAGCAAATCCCATTACTATCCCCCCTTCTATTGATGCAACATTACTTGCAGCCTTTAATAAGAAAGATATTAAAGCCATGAGGATAATGTTAGATGTTGTTAAAGATCATGTTATTCCTCACATTTCAGCGAAGGATCATGCACATGAGATGTGGTCTGCTTTGACCGGGCTATTTGAGAGTAATAATGAAAAAGGGAAGATGGTGTTTAGGGAGAAGCTGAAAAACATCAAGATGGTCAAAGGAGAGGTGTGTATGGCCTATCTTACTAGGATCTCTTAGTTGAGAGATGAGCTTGCAGCTGTGGGGGTGGTGGTTACTAGTCCCGAGTTAGTGCAAACAGCCGTAAATGGGGTGACTGCACCTTGGACTGTGTTTGTTCAAGGGTTAGTGGCCAGAGAGAACTTACCATCTTGGGACACGGTCTGTGATGACTTTGTTCAGGAGGATAATCGTAGGGGTTTCTTATAGTGTAGTGGTTCTACTAGTAGGGGAGATGAGGAGGATGTGGCATTGACATCGAAAGGGAAGAAGAAGAGCAAGAAGGGTCCCAAGAAGGGTGGGGCCAAGCAGTAGCAGGATGGGAAGAAGAAGGATATGAGCAATGTGAAGTGCTTTGCATGTCACAAGATGGGACACTATGCTGTTACGTGTCCGAACAAGAAGAATAATAAGCAGCAGACAACTGCTTCAGCTGAGATCGATGATTTTGTAGCTATATTTCAGAGTGAGTTTTCACTATGCATTGGGCATATTGAGAGAGAGAGAGCATCCATTCTCACCAGTGCGGATGTTGATAGATAGAGGGAGTGTTCCTGTGTGACAAACCATTCTTACAGTGCATCTCCTTCCAGCACTTGGTACATAGATAGCGGAGCCTCGAGCCACATGACAGGTGCTTGTGAGATGTTCTCCGAGCTTTCACAAGCAGATACAGATGTGGAGGTTGTGTTGGGAGATGACTCAATAGTCAGTGCAGTTGGACGTGGGACCATTACATTTCAGAGGGAGCCCATGAGTCCCATGGTATTGCGAGATGTATAGTATGTACCTAGGTTGAAGAAGAACCTAGTGTTAGTTTCCATGATCGAGGATCAGGTTCTTGGGGTGTCTTTCATTGATGGACATGTGAATATGTTTTCCAAGACTACAGGACCATCTGATTCAGTTTGCATTGGAACGAGATGTGGGAAACTGTATAGGCTCTTGTTTCAGCCACATCATGCTTTAGCACATAGTAGCATCAGTGAGTTGTGTGAGCTTTGGCATAGGAGGATGGCTCACTTGCATCATCCAACCTTGGGGTTGTTGAGGGACATGGTGAGAGGTTTACCAGAGTTCAACATAGGGCAGAGCGATGTGTGCAGGGGGTTTGCTTTGGGAAAGTACACCAAGACTGCTTTTTCGAGCAATGATAGCAGGTTAGCTGGTACTCTTGACTTAATACATTCAGACTTTATGTGGACCTATGTCTTCTATGTCCTTGAGAGGATACGAGTATTATGTGACATTCATTGATGACCATTCCAGGAAGACATGGATCTACTTTCTGAAGAGAAAGAAGTCTGAGGAAGTCTTGTAGAGGTTCCAAAAGTTCAAAACTCTTGTAGAGAACCAAACAGGGAGGAAGATCCGAGTCTTGAGATCGGATAACGGGGGTGAGTATACCTCCAAGGAGTTTGATGGATTTTGTAGACAGGAGGGGATCAGGAGAGAGTTGATAGTTCTGTATACTCCAGAGTAGAATGGAGTAGCAGAGAGGAAGAACAGGTCCATCGTTGGAGCATCCCAAGCTATGTTACATGACCAGTCACTTCCTTTCTTTCTCTAAGCTGAGGCTTGCATCACCGCTATATATCTTCAGAACAGGAGTCCCCATCAGGCAGTGGGGAATCTGACACCTGAGGAGTGCTTTTCAAGAAAGAAGCCTGAAGTTGGCCATTTTCATATATTTGGTAGTCTAACTTACTCTCATGTCCCTTCAAAGAAGAGGAAAAAGTTAGAGCCCAATGCAGAGAAGGGAATCTTTGTGGGTTATGATGAGACTGCGAAGGCCTTCCGTATTTATCTTCCCTCTCAGAGGAAAGTGGTGGTGAGGAGGGATGTGAAGTTTGAGGAGGAGTCAGCACTCAGGAGGTCGAGAGAGTCAAAGCAGAGAGAGCAACACCTCAAGTTGTGGCACAGGTTCCATATACGCAGCAGTCAAAATCATAGGTTTCTGGGGTTACAAGATCACAGAGTGTTGGCATAGGTTCACCAGGTTCAGTGGTTACGCCAGTAGGGTTTTCGGGAATAGGTGATGGGTCCACTATCATAGGTACACCTTACAGGGGATCGAGATTAGGATTACAGGTTACACCTTGTGTTGGCACACCAACTTTAGGTTCATAGGTGACTGGGGCTTCTAGCTCTGGTAGTTCTTTAGATGAGGACAAGCCAATGTGGGAAGAACGTTCAGGGAAGAAGAAGCCTAAGTGGCTTCGGGAGGCCTTGAAGGATGCCTTAAAGGCTAGGACACCCAATGACAAGGTGATATCCATCAAGATGCCTGACAGATTGGGCATGATGTTGGTGGCTTGTACACAAGATTCTTAGCCGTCTACTTTTGAGGAGGCCTCCCAGTGTTCGGTATGGAGAGATGCTATGATGGATGAGCACCATTCCATCATGAAGAATGATGTATGGGATATTTTTTCGAGACTGGAGGAGACATCAGTAGTGACTTCTCGTTGGATTTACAAGCTGAAGCATGCGACAGATGGGGGTGTGGAGAAGTACAAAGCCAGGTTTGTAGCGCGGGGGTTTTCACAGGTTGAGGGCATTGATTATGATTATACTTTTGCGTCGGTTACTCGATATACTTCAATCAGGAGCTTGATCTCCATTGCAGCGAAAATGGGTTGGAAGATCCATCAGATGGATGTGAATACCACATTTCTCAATGGGATCATACAGAGGAGATTTACATTGAGAAACCTCAAGGCTTTGAGATACATGACAGAGAGACACATGTATGCAAGTTGAATAAGGCCCTTTACGGGCTGAAGCAACCTCCAAGAGCTTGGTACTCTAGGATTGATTCTTACTTTCTAAGTATGGGGTTTCAGAAGAGTGAAGCAGATCCAAATCTCTACTTCATCATGGTTGGAGATGATCCGCTTGTTCTTCTACTATATGTTGATGACTTGTTTATCATAGGGAGAGAGGGACCCATTACATCTTGCAAGAAGGATCTTGCAGCAGAGTACGAGAAGACTGATATTGGGTTGATGCATTATTTTTTGGGATTGGAGGTTTGGCAGGAGCATGGACATATTTTTCTGGGGCAGGGAAAGTATGCGATTAATAATTGAGGAGATTCAGGATGGAGGATCGCAAGCCTATGTCGACACCTATGATCACCAACTGGAAGAAGCTTCATGCTTCTAAGGGAGAGTTGGTGGACCCTACTTTATATCGCTAGCTTATCGGGTCAGTGATGTATCTGGTCAACACTTGACCAAATTTTTGTTTTACAGTGAAAACTATTAGATAGTTCATGGTTGAGCCTAGGAGTGTGCATTGGGTCGCCGCAAAACATGTGTTGTGCTATCTTTCAGGGATAGTGGATTTTGGCTTGGACTACAAGAGGTCAAAGGGAATCAGATTGGTTGGCTATACAGATTCAGATTGGGCAGGCAATGTGGCAGACCGGAAGAGCACTTCCGGATGTTGTTTCAGTTTGGGCTTGACAGCAGTGTTGTGGTTCAGTCGGAAGCAGAAGTTTGTTGCATTGAGTACTGCAAAGGCTGAGTACATGGTAGCCAGTTTGGCCAGCTGCGAGGCCTTGTGGCTTCGCAAGTTGCTGATGAATTTATTTGGTCAAGAGCTTAGAACTACAGTGATTTACTGTGACAATTAGAGTTGCATCCAGGTCTTTGAGAATCCAATATTTCATGACCGGTCAAAGCACATAGATATTAGATATCATTTCATCTGGGACTATGTTCAGAGAGGAGCAGTTACGCTTCAGTATATTTCCACTGATGAGCAAGTAGTAGACATACTGACGAAGTCTTTAGGGAGGGGCAAGTTTGTCTTCTTTAGAGACAAGTTGGGAGTGGTGCAGAACACCTTCCTCGATAAGAGGGAGTGTTAGTTTTGTACCTAGGGAAGTGTTCCCCTAGTGACTTTTTCCTTAGTCACTTAGAGAGGGGACATAAAGTGACCCTTGCATTAAATGACTTAAGTAAAAGAATTTCATTTAACTTTAGAGCATTAAAGTCACTTTTTGATAAATTTAAGTGGGTGAGTGAAATTAATATTTTAGAAATAAAGTATGAGCATTTAATTTTATCCCTTGATCTAATCTAATCTCCATCGCTATATTAGACTCACCCTAGGGTTTTCTCAAAAAGGCATGGGAAATGCATTTTGCCTCACTTTTTGCAGATTGAACTGAAAAGAGAGAGCTAAGAGAGAGAAGAGAGAAAGTTTCCATTTTTCCTGAGCAAGAAGTTTCCATTTTTCCTGAGCAAGAGGAAAAATTTGCAGCACACAAATCAAGGGAAATGACAGTAGCAAAGAGGGCACAAAAATCGAGGAGAAGACAACAGCATTTATTGCTGGTCCATACAGTCTGTACGATATGGTTTTCGAGGCATCAGACACAATTTTCGAGGCAGATTTTTTGGCATGGATTTTGAGGTCCATATAGTTCATCCGTACAGTGGCACATAAATCGAAGCAGAAAACAGAAAAAAATAGAGTTTGATTTTTGTTGTTCGACACGCAAATTGAGACATAAATTTATCTTCCGGGTTGAGATAAATTGGTTTGATATTTTCTGTGTATTGCTGTAAATGATAAACTTTTTATGAAAAATAAAAATTCTCTCTCTCTGACTGGTTTTCCCCTTGTGGGTTTTTCCATGGCCATTGGCCAAAAATCCTAGTGTTCTTTGTGGTTAAATGGAATGCTGATTTTTATTTCCTGTCACCAAAAAGATTGGTTACAGCAGTGTTTTAAGTCTGATTTTTTTTTTTTTAAATTTCTAGCACTTTATTTTTCTGGGAATGTCATAAACAGTGATATAAATCTTACTTGAAACAGGTGGCTGAAAACTAGCAAAAAATATACAACTGAAAATTTTGAAGAAGTTAAATGGTGCAGCCCACTGCATGAATTAGAACAATTAACTTGTTGTTTATGTGTTTCGACCTTTGAACCTGTTTTAATATTTTAATTTAGAAACTTTTTTTTCCTAACTGTAATTAGGGTTTAAGGCCATTTGAATTTTTGTTCTGTTTGCATCTTTAAATTAAATAATGTTGGAAATCAAGTTATATCGTAAGGCTTTCTAAGAAATTCTTTGTTTGACTGAGTTAGAGAACTTGATGCCTTTAATATTCCTGTAATAGTTTGAAATGTACTTTGATTAATGAGGATAGATCGTAGGATTTGAACTATTGACATGAAGAGTTCCTTTAAGTTTAACCTAGGTATTCTATGTAACCCTTGCTTGAGATTGTAAATGGTTAACTAACAAGTTGCTACTATCTACATCTTAGACTCTAGACTTTGAGCTCATAACCTGAATACTAAGTATTTAAATGTCATATATATATATATATATATTATGGGGCTTTTACCTAGTTTTCAAACTTAGTTTTGATAGCAGTTAGTGCTAAGATGAATAATTATGTTATAAACCTAATTGATTGCAATCTGGTCATTTAAAAAAGAAGGCTTGACTAAAGTTAGGAAAAGTAATACTATCTAGGTTAACGGTCATATAATTTGGAATCAAAATGGTTGACCTAAAAAAGTTAAAACAATGAGCAACAAAACCGACTACAATATTAAAGGAAAATAATTGCAGCTTCCCTTTTCAGAGTAAATTAAACAATTATCATTGAAACTTTTGTAAATATTGAGCATCTTTCCTACAACAAAATACATATATATAATTAAACCACAGATAAATAAGAAAACAGTGAAAACTTTGATAATTTGCAGAAAGGAAACAAACACTCAAAGGAGAGTGTTCCACCCAAGAGTCTCTTCAAGCATCCAAGATTACCTGCTTAGGACCCCTGAGCCTGTTCACTGAACGGCTAGGACGAAGATCACTGAATAATAGCTCACACATAACTTGTTGTAACTTAGCACTCAGTAGCAGAGTTAACCTAGCAATTCCACTTTAGCTATCCCCTCATCAAATTTCTTGTGTGCCTGATTTTTCAGTTTGCAGTAGTCATAAGGTTCATTCACTTTGGAAAAAAATGTAGTGAGTCTCCTGCTAAATTTGATGGTATTTATAAGATTGCTTAAGTCTTTGGGTCAGTTTTTGATGGTATTTAGAAGATTGCCTAAGTCTTTGGGTCACTTTTGGAACTCTCATTGAACATGACCACAATTTTAGAGATTATGCTTCCTCCAACAACTAGAAAGTGAAATGCTAGTGTTGCCACTTTTCAACTAGCCTTCTACAACTGCTCATTCCTCCTAGTGGGTTAGTGAACACTCATTCAACAGTCTCATTTGGACAAGTGTCTCTTCTATTTAATTTATTAAAATAAATAATTATTCAATTACAGTCATCCTTGACCATCTTGGTAATAAAAAATTTACAATAAATTTAACATAATGTTTTCTGAAATAAATACAAATATTTATTTTTCAGTTCTAGGTGTGTTACAATTGCTATGATCACTGAGATGAGATTTGCAGGTTCACGATTCAACATTCAGTTTGTAGTTAATAATTGTATGTGATATGAAATACTGAAATTTGGAACGTGTTGGTGGCACGGTGGTGGAGATTCAAGCTGCTAGTGCAAAGTGTGTGGATTTACATGACTGGATAAATAGTGAACTTGCATCTGCCTAGTGCTCTTTATGACTGCCAGTTAGTACTAACTCTCAGATTTTATATTAGTTGGAATAGTGGAACAAGGGCTTTAGTTGATTTATGCTTTCATATTCGTGGCCAGTGAGAGATGCACAAACCCAAGTAGGCCCATTTCGATTGGGCGTTGTTGTTGTCAACCCACGGCTAATTGAGTCGGTGTTAATTTTGAGCATTCGCTGAAGGTAGTCTCTGCATATCACGAGCTTAGGACTACTCGGACATTGCATGTGTATCCCGTTTTGTCTTAGCCTTGTGGGGGATTTACATTCTGAAAAAGTGGGCAGAGACACCATTGTACCAAGTACCCCTAATCCATATAAAATCGAGGAAACGTTGATCGAACCTATGATGCAAAGTCATGCAACTCTTATTTATTTTTAGAAACCTGAGTTGGAATTCTAGGACAATCCATAGAACCCCTAAGCACTCGCTTAAAGGTAAAATAGAACCCTCGAACAATCCCTAGAATTACTCGGTAGTAGAAATTGTTATAAACTACAAAAATTAGCGAATATTGAGGTTTGAACCAATCACTCCCATCCAGGCCAACTGCCCTATAACTCCTCTACTATGTGTAAACAATGGTAGGAAAAGAAAACAGTATGTAGTTGAGTTGACAAACTACGAAAATGGTGCCACCTGGTGAAGCACTAGGTTCCATGAGTGGGCTCCACGCACTTAGTTTGTGGGCGATAACTTCAACGCCACCAAGAAGAAGATTGCATGAAACCAGTTTGTGATTGCATGCGTTGTGCTGGCATCCACCAACTCAATATGGTCCGTTATATACATACAGTCATGAGTGGTGTTCTTTTCTTTATAAACGTTTTGACACAGTACAAGTTACAACTTCAACAACAAGAGATGCGTGTGCAACCACATGATATGCGTGTTTGCGTGAAACCCAAGGTTGTGTTCTTTGCTTTAGAACATGAGATGCGCGTTCTGTAGCGTGAAATCCAAGTTGGTGTTAAGGTTTATGTGGCCTGCCCGACCTCCAGATGATTCCAGAATGAAGTCCAGTCACATGAGATGCGTGTTTACGTGAAACCCTAGGTTTATTTTCAAGATTAATGGAGCCGGAGGGTGTCATATTCAATGGTTGGACATTGCCGGCCAGCGGCAAATGGCCGGCGAATTCATTTTTTCCGATTATCTGCTCAACATTCCGTCAGCAAATTCAGCATTTTCTCTTTCCCGTCAGCAAATTCAGCATGCTGCCACCAAATTATATGCCTTGGATCACGAAAGTCCGTCAACTTCATCCCCTCTGCACAATAATATAACTAGTTGTAATAGTGAAGCGAGCTGGGAGAAGCGTGCATTGCCGTCGTGATGTTCTTGGATTTCAGAAACGGATTTGTAGAGAACAGTTAGCAGGTTTCGAAGGAGTTGTGGCCGGAATCTCTGTATGATGTCAATGACTACCTGAATTTAGAAAAATTGCCGGGGTTCAGTGTCGAACCTGCGACTTGCTCATGGCTCAGAATAGGAGGACGACTGTTCGAATCACACAAACTTGAATATCCTTTCAAATTCTTAGTATTACTTTACAGTACTGGTGGAATGTGTTTTCCCTTCATTTTAAATTGTATGATTTAATTCTCTGGAAAAAGGTATATTCCTATTATTCTTTTTATTTCATATTAACTTACATCTGAACTGATACAGAGCTTATGATTCTACATATGCTTAGACTCAAGTAGACATTATTTGAAACTTTTTTATTCTACTTGAACAGAAGGCATTATTTGAAACGAAGTCAAAGGAGCTCAGGAAAATATCTAATTTTTCTATCATAGCATTGATAGTTTCATCATGTTATTTTAGTTTCTCACTAAAAATCAAAAGATATGTTTGAAAATGACTGTTAAGCCCTTCTCCATCTAAGCTTTTATATAATTGTCTTTTGTATTTAAGCCCTTTTCAATCTAAGCTTTTATATAATAATAGTAATGAAGTAAATTGTTAATGGTTACATAAGTTAATGGGATTTATTTTTTATGGTTTTGAATAATTTGAAAATTGAAAATAAAGAAAGTCAAGTAAGTTTTAGTTGAATATTTTATGGTGATGATGGTTAATTTTGAGATTAATTTTGGTTTATCAAATTTAAAAAAAACAATACTTACTAAAAGTAAATGAAATAGCAAGGTAATTAAATTTAATAATGCCAAAATTCCATATTCACTAATACTTTAAAGCCAAAACAATACTGACATTAAAATAAAGGAGTTTAAATGTACTTGGAGTCACAGTATTTGGAGCCCATGATGACTAAATTTGGGCCTAAACAATACTGACATTAAAATAAAGGAGTTTAAATGTACTTGGAGTCACAGTATTTGGAGCCCATGATGACTAAATTTGGTGGGTGCTGTCTTTGCAGGGAGATAGTGGACTGCATCGTTTACCTATTAAAGTGCAGTCTATAGTGTTTCATGGATGTTAATTTTAGTAAAGTTGTTAGGCAATCAAAATTTAGCATGTTGCAGATTAATTAATGGGATAGCAGCACAATGCTTGTCTAGTCGCATTGATTGACTTGAAAATAGTTAAGACGATATATTTCAAGAGACATAATTAAAATAATTAAAATATTTAAAAGTCTTGAATCAATTTAAATTGATATATACAATTTCAACAATGACAAATTCAATTTAACCATCAATTTATTTTATTTATAAAACTTTTTAAAATAAAAAAATAAGAAATATTCAAAATAGTCCAATCTTAATTACTATTTATCATAATTAATTTTTTATTTTAATTTAAAACAATTTATAAGGCTACCTAATTAAAACTTCAAAAGTTATTTATTATCCATAAAAAAAAATTAAAGTCAACAGCGCCGGATTCCGATTACTATATTCATGCAGGGCATAATCCGGAGGGACAAAGCAGTTTGTCGTGTTTTATGTTCAATAACCAAAACTTAAAATCAAAACTAACCCAATCACCTCTATAAACTCGCCGGAAAAACGGGGTGTTTTGGTTGTCTTTTTATCCTACTCGCATCTAGAACCAGCCTTTTCACCTGAGGGACATTTCTGCCATATTTAAGTCAGCTTTTTCTGCCATATTTAAGTCAGCTTTTTCTGCAAAGTACAATTTTGCTTGCACTTCACTGATTTTCATTTGTGTCAATTGATTTAAATGGAGTTGTCTAACCAAGGGACTATTTTGATTTTCTGGTTGGAATCTGTTAAATTCACAAAATATTATAAATTTTGTTATTTGTTGAGTGATTTTAAACATAAAATGAAATCATTTGACAAAAAAATCCACACCAAGATTTTGCAATGTTTTTACACCTTTTAAAAATTTATAGCCAAAAACAATAAAAACCAGCCAAAAATAGAGAAAAAAATCATACTCGGATTCAAATAGCAGAGCTACTTTACATCCTCCAATGATTCTATTCCGGCACACTTGACTGTACATCCTCCAATAATTTAGGGATATATCGCGTAAAGTGCTCTCCGTCTTTGTCTCGTCTGAGTCGTCTCCTTTATTTGGTATCTCAAAGAATCTGATCCTTTAATTAGGCCATGTAGTGAATGCCCAACCTAATTCTCAGAGATTCCTCAGTCTCCGTTCTGGTTTACTGTTATAATGGCGCAGCAATGGTGTACGACTGTGGTTGCCCTTGGCGTCTTGTTGCTACTTGTTTCAATTCATTTACAGGTAATCCAATCTCAAAACTTCAGTGGCCTCTTGTTTTCTCCTTTCCATTGCTTTTGGAAGTTGCAGGAAAGCATTAATGGAGGCCATGGTGAGGTGATATGAGTGTTTCTTTTGGTGAAATTGGTCAGGAAGGAGAAGGAAGACAACAGCACTTTGTGTTGATTCATGGACTTGGTCATGGAGCATGGTGTTGGTATAAAATTGTCACTTTGCTTAAGCAGGAGGGGCACAGAGTGGCTGCCCTGGATCTCACTTCCAATGGGATAAACAGGGCAGCATCTACAGATCAAGTCAATTCAATTGCACACTATGCAGAGCCACTGCTACAATACATCAACAACCTCAGCAATGATGAGAAGGTAGTTGGATTCTCTGGATTCTAACCTGTCATTTGTAGGTTTGAGAACAATAATTATAAGGCTACTAAATCAAAACTGATGAAAGGTCTATGAATGTCCCAAGTTTATTGTTCTTTGGAGTCCTTACTATAACAGTTATGAGCTTTGAAGTTTGAATAGTTGGCAACAATTGGAAAGCATTGAATTCTTTCCTCAGATTTGTTTTCTTTGTCTAGTTTGTGTTAGAAGAGCTCAGAGCCCAGACATAGATTATTTTTTATGGATTACGCATGTTCTCACTTTCTCCATTTTGAGTTAGCAAATATCAGGGCTCAAACATAGATCAATTTTTATGGAGTACCCGTTGCAAAACGGCCACTCAAGACACTTCTCCTTGCATCGTTTTCATAGTTGGAAAACAAAAAGATGCTCAACCTTTCATGTGATGAATAAAATTTCAGTTGAATAAAGCAGGAGGGCCACCTAGTAAGGAGGCAAACTGAAGCATGCGATGTTACTAGAGTCCAATGACCTGTGAGCACCTGCCAAGCCACATAGAGATTGTGGACACTTAAAAATTGAGAAGTTTTGCTTTAAGAGGTCTCACCACCACAAAGCCAAAAAATTGATTAGCATTCTGATCTTGTCTGGTTGCGTTGAGATAACTTACCCTTCAAGTACAGGTAACCCCTTAAAGACCATTGCGACCTGGACTTGTGCTAAAAGAGTTGATACTTACATCCTAGATGGTTTGGGATAGATGACCTTAGATAAGACAAGACATTCCAGACTTGGTTCAGTAGATTATAAGACTTATTTGTGTATGAATGTTTCTATAGTATTCACTTACTGTGTGCAAGCTTATGGATTTGCACTATGTATAAACTCAGAAGTGATTGACACTACGCAATTCAGGTGGACCCTCCACCCATCACTAGGATTCAGGATCATTTGAACTTCTAATGATCCTGTTAATCAGTGGAAGGTCCACATGAAACACGTTGATCACTTCAAAATTTCTACACAGTGCAAATCCATAAGCTTGCATATAAAACTTATTGTTAAAACCTTCTCTGATACATAAATTGGCCTCTGGAAAGTAGTGATCTTCACCGTGGTATTTTCAAGTGTTATTATTCATGCTTTTTTCAATGGCCTTGGAAAGGCACTGAAGTTTTCGAATTCAATCTATGGCAGGTGACTCTTGTAGGTCACAGCTTGGCTGGATGCCCATTATCGTATGCGATGGAGATGTATCCAACCAAGATCTCCAAGGCAATCTTCATAGCTGCATTTACTCCTCGAAATAATCAGAGTTTCCTTAGCTCTGCCAACCCGAAGGTGTGATGCAGAGTTCTCTTTCTTTTAAACCTGAAACTTCATTACTAAAATAGGTGGATGCAGTTATGATGCAGATTACTAGGGATGCTGAGGTCCTTTGAATTGTCTCAATTGAATTGTCTTGGACTATGGATTTCTATGATGTGTGCAGACTTTCCCCAGGCTGGTGGAAAACGGAGTAGTAATACTAAATATGAAAGAAGATTCAGAGCTACCCACATCTGCTTCACTGGTTCTTGACCATGTCAAGTCCTATCTATACAACCAGAGCCCTGATGAGGTATTTAAGTCTTCAATTTCTCTCTATTAGATTCCAGCACAGCACTGTGTGATGTGGGTGTGTATGAGAATAAAAGTTCCAGTATGCCCACTGTGTGTATTTATTTCTACGACCATAAAAGCTCCTCTTCCCTCCTCCACTTCTTTTTACTGAATATTTTGTTTCTCTGTGTCGCTCACCACCACAGGATGCGAACCTTGCAAAGTCTCTTCTCACTCCAACGCCATTTCCAGTCTCGGTGGAATTTCTGAAGCTGTCCAAGGAGATGTATGGAACTATCAGAAGATTTTACATCATGTTAATGAAGGACAGATTATTCCCTCCAGAGTATCAGGAATACTCCATCGCACAGAATCCGCCTGAGAAGATATTCAAAATGCATGCCAGCGATCATTCTCCCTTTTTCTCACAGCCTCAACAGCTCTGCAATCTCCTCGTTCATATCGCAACTCTCTGAAGATATAGCTTCAATAAACTTCATATGCTCTTGTTTTATTGTTGCAGGAATCTATGCCGACAGAGGACTCGAGCATTCGTGGGAACTAAGTGATTATTTGCTTAATAAAACGTGCTTAACCAGTGGTTTTATTGTTGCAAAAATCAATACCGACAGAGGACTCGAGCATTCGTGGTAACCGAGTGATTATTTGCTTGATAAAACCTGGTTGACCTGTATCAAGTGATTATTTGCTTAATAAAACGTGCTTAACCAGTATGAAGTTATACTATTATGATAAATAACTTAATACTTAGGTTTGGTTCTGAAGTATTTAAGTCAAACGATTGTAAATTAGAATTTATTTAGCATTTCTTAACACGCTGTTAAGTATTTATGATTATTAAAATATAAATTATTATTATTAAAATAAATTAACTGTTTTTTAAGTCATTATATATGTATGTGTGTATTTGGGGTTTGGATATTTACTTTTCTGAATTTATTTAGTATTTATTACAATGTTGTTAATAAGTAATTATATATAGTTAAAAAAATTATTATTAAAATAAAAAATATTAATTTTTTAAGCCATTATATATATATAACAAAATGGTTCATGGTGATGTGTATATATATACACACACACATATATATATAAAACAAAATGGTCCACAGTTATATATATATATGATCCAAGCATAACAAAATGGTCCACAATTTAATAAATTATATATATATATATATATATAAAAAGAGTCATTAAAATGTGACCATTTTGCAAATGTAATATATGTGATCTCTTCTTTAACTTTATTAATAATTTCTTAATATTTGATGTACGATTTAAAATTACATTGATATATTCTATAATTAATAAACAATGGAAGCAAATATATCTTTATATCATTCATCTAAATTACTCATTTTATAATATGCATGCATTCTTATCATGAATTCATGTATACATTGGCCATTAAGTCCATGCACATACACATTTTCATAAATAATAATTAAATAAATCCATGATAGGTATGTATACACAATGATCCTAGCATAACAAAATGGTCCACAATTTAATATATATTGTGGATCATTTGATTATGCTCTGATCATTATATATATATATATAAAAGATTCATTAAAATGTGGACAATGCTGAAATCGTTGTAAATGTAATATATGTGATCACCTTTTTAATATTATTAATAATTTCTTTATCTTTGATGTATGATTTAAAATTAAATATATATTATGCAATTAATAAACAATGAAGCAAATCTATACTTATCATTCATCTAAATTACTCATTTTATAATACTCATGCATTCTTATCATGAATTCATGTATACATTGACCATTAAGTCCATACACATACACATTTTCATAAACAATAATTAAATAAATCCATGATAGCAATATAAATCGTGGAATTCAAAGCATATTTAACATTTATCTTTATGGTAAATGGTCATCCAACTAATTGCAAGTTAAGGGAATTCCTCCCAATGGTGGGCACTCTGTCACACTTGTTCTTTGGGACATAAGCCATCCTCGAGCTTCAATCCACAAGGGTGAAGCACCAACATCTTCTACTTAGCCTCATTTTATGCAACCTCTGGTGTAGAAACCCCTTCACAGTTTTCAAAATTCATTAGCACTCATCCCCCATCAGCTTGCACAACGCAATGAATAAGACCTCTTGTTTGCATCATAATTCCTTAGGTTATCCCCATCCCCTTCTAGTACTCTAGCACAGGCCAACCAGGGAGCTTCCATGTTGGGACTCCAAGAACCTTAGTTGTAAGAAAAGTTCCTCTCACAAGGAAATACTACACCTATTAGCACCAACTTCCCAAGTAGTTTGCATGGACAAGTATGGGACTCAAGTTATCCTCTCTTCTTTTCTTATGATGCACCATCCAAATCCTAGTTGGAATCATGGAGTAACTAACTAAATGAATGAATTTATCACATTATATATGCATGCATTTTACTTTCTATGTGGCTTCCCTAGAGGAGGCAATTTCCCCCTTTCTAACCCTCTTTTAAGATAATTAAGTAATGATTAATCAAATCACCCCATAACATAGTTTAGGGACCTTGGGTTAAATTATTAACCAAGGTTGAAAAGTACGATCAAGGACCTGGATTAATACTAACTAGGGTCATCTCCCTTACCCCATCTTTCACTTCCCACACTTGTAGAATCATAATCCCCCATTTCTTTTTCGTCCTTCTTCACTTGTAACTCCCAAAGATATTTTTTTGTTATGTGTAATGTCCGTCATTTACAATATTCATGATCTCTTGAACCATATAGATCTAACATCTAACCACTGCATCATTACATACATATTTACATAATCAGAGTTTGCTTAGCTCTGCCAACCCGAAGGTGTGATGCATAGTTCTCTTTCTTTTAAGCCTGAAACTTCATTACTAATAAAAGAAATGGATGCAGTTATGATGCTGATTACTTGGGATGCTGAGGCCCTTTGAATGTTGAATTGAATTGTCTTGGATTATGAATTTCTATGATGTGTGCAGACTTTCCCAGGCTGGTGGAAAACGAAGTAGTAGTACAGCATGAGTGGGCCTAATGGTTAAGAGCATGTGTTTCCTCTTAGGAGGTCACAGGGTTCAAATCCAGAGGGGGGTAGTGTATGTACAACTCTGTAGACTTTAGCAGTTAAATCGCTGCGCAGAGGGGGGTCCATTGTCCCACAAACAAGGGGGTCTCATACACCAATTTGGTGTCTCGCATGGCGGTGACCTTAAAAATAGATTATTATTATTATTACTAAATATGAAAGATCTATAGAAGTATCAAAAGATTTTACATCATGTTAATGAAGGAAATATTATTCCCTCCAGAGTATCAGGAATACTCCATTGCACAGAATCCGCCTAAGAAGATATTCAAAATGCATGCCAGCGATCATTCTGCCTTCTTCTCTCAGCCTCAAAAGCTCTGCAATCTCGTTCATATCGCAACTCTCTAAAGATATGTCTTCAATAAAATTCATATGCTGTTGTTTTATTGCTCCAGGAATCTATGTCGACAGAGGACTCGAGCATTTGTGGGAACTCAGTGATTATTTGCTTAATAAAATGTGCTTAACCAGTGGTTTTATTGTTGCAAATATCAATACCGACAAAGGACTCGAGCATTCGTGGTAACTAAGTGATTATTTGCTTAACAAAACCCGATTGACGAGAATGAAGTGATTATTTGCTAAATAAAACGTGCTTAACCTGTATGATGTTATACTATTAGGTTTGGTTATGAAGTATTTAAGTCAAACGATTGTAAATTAGAATTTATTTAGCATTTCTTAACACGCTGTTAAGTATTCATGATTATTAAAAAATAAATTATTATTATTTAAATAAATTAATGATAGCCAAAACCAAGCCGACTAAACTTGGGTTCGACCACTTTTTCTTTTTACTTGTCGGTGAAACTTGTCTATCTCCCGACTAGACAAGTTTATAAATTTTAGTCGCTCTTTCACTCTACTAAATTTACTTAGACTTACCTGTGGGTTCTACCGACTGATTTTACCTCGACCACTTGTCACTTCGACGACTGACTTCTTCTCTTCGACGCAACCAAGTCAGCTCACTTCATGTCTTCGACCAAGTCGGCTCACTTCAGTCTCACTCAACTAACCACTCAAGTCGGTTCACTTTGGTCGNTAGTCTAAAGACTTAAGAAATTACAAATGCTTTTCACCTGTGAGTAAGATGAAGTAAAAATGGACACATTAACAAATCCAAAGAACTTATAAAAACATACGTCCAAATATGTAGGGAGACTTGAGTCGACTAATGTGCGGTAAAACCCTCTGACTTTCAGAGGGTGAGAAATTTATGGGTTCTTTGATCTTTCACTTAACAGTAATTGTAAAAGACATTTACAGAAGTAAATCTGGAAATATGTGCGGCCAAATAATCATGAATTCAACCATAAACTATTTCATATATTTAACTATGTGGAAATAACAAAGTATTACAAACTTGTCGGTCCAGACTTGTCGGTCTAGAGAGTTTCGGCTCTTCGACTAAATCACATGCACAGAAGCTTAAGCTTCCACTTCTCTTTCTCACCCCGAGTTCCTCTGCTGTTTAATGTCTGTAATGTCTGTGTGTAAACTGATTTACAATTTGCTTCTTCTATTTATAGGGAACCTGAAGATTGCTTCTGCATGGGTCAATTGACTCACTATTAAAGACTGTAATAACTATCTACCTAACAACTTAGCTTCAGAAATAAATTCGACATGGTATACATTGCTGAATCGTGGACTCTTCCTTCTTGTCAGACTGACAGACAAGATCTTGACTTGTACAGACTCTGACAGAGTCGGCTGGAAGTCAAGTACAGATCTGAGAGTAATTACATTTTTCCAACCATTAATATATTTTTTAAAGTCATATATAGTTTTCAATAAAAAAAAAAGTGGTGAAAAGCTTTACTCTTTAGAAAGCCCAGTTCAGTGAGAAGCAGCCAACTGCTGGAAGAAGTCGGGAAAGCATGTCCATGCGAAACGCTGGTTTAACTGGTGCGGGTTCTAACACCGGGACTACTGGGAATTATGCTGTGGGAATAAATTCACTATTTTATACGCTGGTCTAAATGGTGAACACGTATATATGCTACACCGTGTATCGATGCCAGGAATGGCAGTTATACACTTGCTGCTGAATGAAGCGCTTAGGAGGAACTGCTATAGAACTTATACGAGCAAGATTATGTATGTGTATGTGTGTATTTGGGGTTTGGATATATACGTTTTTCTGAATTTATTACAATATTAATAAGTAATTATAGATAGTTAAAAAATTATTATTAAAATAAAAAACATTAATTTTTTAAGCTATTATAAATATATATTAAATTGTAAACTATTAAATTGTAAACTATTTTGTTATGCTTGGATCATTGTGTTTATTGACTATTTTGTTATGCTCGGATCATTGCGTGCATAGACCGTATTGTTATGGTCAGATCATTGTGTATATATAAAATGATTTATGAAATTGCGGAATATTTGTTATGCTGTGATTATTGAGAATATATATATATAAGATTCATTAAACTGTGGACCATTTTATTATGCTGACATCATTGCAAATGTAATATATGTGTTTATCACTTTAACCTTATTAATAATTTTTTAATCTTTGATGTATGATTTAAAATTATATTGATATATTATGTAATTAATAAATATTGGAAGCAAATATATGCATATCATTCATTTAAATTACTTATTTAATAATATGCATGCATTCTTATCATGAATTCATATATACATTGACCATGAATTCATATATACATTGACCATTAAGTCCATGCACATACACATTTTCATAAACAATAATTAAATAAATCCATGATAGCAATATAAATCGTGGAATTCAAAGCATATTTAACATGTATCTTTATGGTAAATGGTCATCCAACTAATTGCAAGTGAAGGACATTCCTCCCAATCGTGGGCACTCTGTCACACTTATTCTTTGTGACATAAGCCATCCTCGACCTTCAATCCACAAGGGTCAAGTACCAATATCTTCTACCCAGCCTCATTTCATGCAACCCTTTGGTGCATAAACCCCTTCACAATTGTCACAATTTATTAGCACTCATCTCCCATCAGCTTGCACAACAATGAATGAGACCCCTTTCTTTGCATAGTAATCCCTCTGGTTATCTCCATTCCCTTCTAGTACTTTAGCATAGGCCAGCCAGGGAGCTTCCATGTTGGGACTCCAAGAACCTTAGTTGTAAGGAAAGTTCCTCTTACAAGGCAGTACTACACCTATTAGCACCAGCTTCCTAGGTAATTTGCATGGACCAGTATGGGACTCAAGTTCTCCTCTCTTCATTTCTTATGATGTACCATCCAAATCCTAGTTGGAATCATGGAGTAACTAACTAAATGAATGAATTTATCACATTATATATGCATATTTTTTACTTTCTATGTGGCTTCCCTATAAGAGGCCGTTTTCCCTCTTTCTAACCCCTTTTTAAGATAGTTAAGCAATGATTAATCAAATCACCCCATAATATAGTTTAGGGACCTTGGGTTAAATTCCTAACCAAGGTTGACACGTATGATGAAGGACCTGGTTTAATACTAACTAGGGTCATCTCCCATACCCCCATCTTTCACTTCCCACGCTTGTGGAATCATAGCCCCCCATTTCTTCTTCGCCCTTCGTCACTTGCAATTGCCAAATTTTTTATTATTATCTGTAATGTGCATCATTTACAATATTCATGATCTCTTGAACCATATATGTTTGTAACATACCTCAAATTTCAAACATAAAAAAATAAATTCTATAACCATATATCTTTAGACATATTAATAAAATACGTAAATATTATGAGGCATTACAAACAAATAGAGAGTTTAAAGAATAACTCTAGCCACATGAAGTGATTATCACCTCCTTAAAAATATTAGAAACTCTTTTCCAAAAAGAATAGATTTCCAAACAAAACTCAAAAAGCTAAGTTACAGTTCTTCCGTCAGAACCATTCTGCAGTTTCGCATTATCCTTTCCACTGCAAAATCTGAAAACCGAGAACACAATGTGCGATGGAGTCCTTCGAACCACTTTCGTCCTTTTGCCTTCCACCCTTCCACTGCAGAATCTAGAAATCGAAACTCAATGAAACGACCACCTTATCCTTTGTCTTTCCACCTTCCGACTTTTTCCTTTACGCCTTTCGCGTCGGACCTCGGAAGTCAGAAACTCCATGAAACGATCACTTGGTATTTCGGCTTTCTGGCTTCCGACTTCCGCCTTTCTGCCTTCCGTTGCAGAATATGGAATTTGAAAAACCCGTAGAACGAACACTTTTCCTTTCTACCTTCCGGCTTATGGCTTCCCCCTTTCCGCCTTCCGCTGTGAATCTTGGAAATCGGAAAAATAACTTTTTTCCTTAATCTTTTTCCCATTTTCCGCCTCCTTCCTTTCGCCTTTCGCAGGTATACTCTGGGGTGCAAAAAAACACCAAATTTTGTTAAATTGGCTTTTATACCTTCCGCGCAGTTGATTTCTTGTGGCTTAAGTCCCGACCGTTGATTTGATTCTTTGCGGATTAAATATCGAAGGTCGATCTACCTCTTTGTGGATCGACGTCTAACTCACTCAAGCGTACTCAAGCCTGTTACAACAAATTCCTTTGGATAAAATTTTTACGCCCTCTCTCTGTTGTTAATCAACTTACTAGTTGAATCAATGAAATGGCTTGTTGATCGTCTGATCAGTGTCCCCACCAATTCAACGGTTGACTTCAAAAACTATGAAGTGCATTTCCTGAGGATTTTGTGCACATCAAAAGTTCTTTCACAACCCACAACTTCTCCCAGTGAAATCAATGTGGACCATCGATCTAATTGATGTGGAAATCGGACTTCAGAAACTTCAAGTTTTGTTAACATAATTCTTAACTTTCCACTTCCGCATTCTGCATCATCTTTCTGCACCATTGATTCTTGCGGCTTTAATCTTGACCGTTTATCTGATTTGATGCAGAAATCAGACTTCGGAAACCTCTGTGAACCATCTATATAGATGTGGATTAGATCTAGACCGTTGATCTTCTAATCTTTGTTGATCAACATTTAACTTTGCGGATTCAAGGGTTTCTAGTTTGATTTGAGGTTTTGATTTACTGTAAGCTAAACTACTTTGAAGATTAACTTAATGCTTAACTCTTCTTTGATTCAATCGTATTTGTTCATAATATTAACGGTCAAGCCCTAACTGCACTAAGTTGATTAAGGGTTTAGAAAACAAAACTTTTAAGGCTTCCTCTGTGTAAAACAAAAGAATTTTCATCTGTGACATAAGCATATTACAGATCTACGCTATAACAACATTACAGATCCAGTCCACATTCCAATAAGCATAATTAGGTTGAGAGGAAATGATATGAACAAACAATGTAGGATAAATGCAGGAATACACGGTACATTTTAAATAGAGGATTCAATAAATTATATACAGAATCATGAGTTCTAAATTATTCAAGTATTGGATTCGAAATTATAACAGTAACAGCCAATTCTACCAACTTATGCTTAGAACAAGTTATTAATCAATACAACAATATCATGGTATGGATCTAATATACTTCAGAGAAACATGGATATATGTTCTACAGAAATGTATAATCCTACTACCTAGAGATGTAACTGTACATAAAAATTTCACATACACATCCTACTGTAATTAGAATTAGTCATAAGAAAAAAAGATTAGGAACCTGGCACCAAAGCTGGGAAAACAAAAGTGGAGAAGCTGTTCCTCCCAACCAAGTCCCAAAGCAGCCAAATTACTTGCTCCAGAACCCTTGAGCATGTTCGCTGAACCACAAGAGAAAAATATCTCAATGCGCCATCTCTTGCATTATACCGATGTTAATCCCTGTCGAATGCTATCCTCTTACTGCTCATGGAAATACTATTCAATAGTATTTTTCCTAGGACTTGGTCATTTATGAGCCTCCTTCTCTTTAGCAACTCAACTAGGAGTGTACACCTTATTTTTGGGGATGATGTCTCCTACATCTTGAGTTCTCACTCAGTGGTCTTTTCCACTTATCATTTTCCTCTCGTGGGTCAGCAAACACTCTTTAATAGCTATATCCACTTTTGTTTTCCTTCAGCATATTTTATTAAATAGGGAATGTTTTCTTACAAATTATTTTATTCTTGACTTTCCTGTCAAAGAATAATAAAATAATAATCAAGGTATTTTCCAACAAAATAACAAATTATTAATTCAGGGGGCATTACATACACCTCCCCTTAAAACATAACACCGTCCTCAGTGTTATAACTTTTGTTTTTATTCTTCCATGTCATCCTCTTCGAATAAGCCTGTATATGCCTCATGCATATTACTTTCTAGCTCCCAAGTAGCTTCTTCTCGACCAAGGTGCTTCCATTGCACCTTTACTTTTCCGATGGTACGGTCCTGGAGTAAAATTTCTCTCCTATCGAGAATGCACTCCGGTCCCACTCGAAACTCTCCCTCTGGTTCCTCCTGGATTAAATTCCAATCAATCACATGAGAAACATCATGAACATATATTTTCAATATAGAAACATGAAACACATTATGTACTTTAATATTGGATGGTAGGGCTAATTGGTATGCAACCGACCCCATTTTAGCTAGAATTTCAAATGGGCCACAATACTTGGTGCCAATTTCTTATACTTTCCCAGTCTCAAGGTACTTTTCTTGGGATTTACCTTTATGTATATATGATCACCCACCTGGAACTCTCTAGGAGTTCTTTTCAAGTCAGCATAAATTTTCTGCCTGTCTTGGACAACCTTCAAGTTTTGTTGTACCTGGTTCACAATTAGTTCCATATCTTCTAATAAATCGGGTTCTAACATTAATCTATCAATAGGGATTCTATATGAGATTGGAGTATTACACTTAAGCCCATATAAAATTTTGAATGGACTCATCTTGGCAGAGGCCTGGTAGCCATTATTGTATGAACTTTTCCAGATGCATATAGTCTTCCCACTTAGTGGGTCTTTCCATGACATACACCCTCAACATGTCCTCGATGACTTGGGTTGTTCGTTCTGTTGTCCATCTGTTTCAAGGTGGTAGCTAGTGCTGAAGTTTATCTTGGTTTCCACCCTGTAAACAATGATTTCTAAAAGTTTGATGTAAACTTGACATCCCAGTCAAAAATTACCATTTTTGGCACTCCATGAAGTTGAAATATTTCCTTCAGGAATATTTATGCAATATTGACAACCTTGTAAGTTGATTTCATAGGTATAACATGAGGAGACTTGCTTAATTTATCTGATACAACTATAATTGAATCATGTTGCTTTTTAGCCAACAACAAACCTATGATAAAATCCAAAGATATTACCTCCCATTTCCATTCAGGAATTGGTAAGAGTTGTAACAAACCTACTGGATGTTGATGTTCCACCTTCACCTGTTGACATTCCAAACATTTAGACATGTAATCCACTAGATCTACCTTCCATTTTTTTCCAAAAGAATTGCTTCCTGAGGTTTTTTATCATCTTTTGGTAGCCAGGGTGCCCTGCATAAGGAGGTCTGTGTAGCACATTTGAATTATACCATTTTAGATATGCAATATTAGGCATGTACATTAACGAGAAGATGCTAAACAATCCAAATACATATTTGCATAAGAAACTCCTTCTAACTCCACATGTATCCTTCTTTGATTTTAGACAACAAGGGCACCCCCGAGACGTTCCTCAAGGGAAATATTTATCATCTCAAATGGTGTTTTGTTTCTTGCAGGACACCATACATGGTTTTTCAGTAATGTAAATCCTCACATGGTTCCTACATCAAACCATTAGTACATATTTTAATCAAATCAAATTATGAATTTACAATTTTGTCTCTTACATAATTACATTTTTGCAATTCCAAGGCCATCCTCTTATTGTTTGGATTTGGTAAGTGGGAGCACTTACCCCCTATCATTTGCACTTGCTGCCAACTTGGACAACCACATATAACACATCATCTTAACATCATTCTAGATTAGGCAAACCATAAATATCAAAGTATCAAAATTCCCAATATGGGATTTAGAAATCTCTTTTGTTTAGTTTTCACTGCCATGAGGTCCTTCTCAGATGTTTGTCTCTTGCACATGGTAGATTCTTGTCTTTATTTTATTGGACATAAGTGTACTTCCATGTCTTTAGTCAATTCTACCTGAAATCTGTAACTTCCAAACATCCAAGAAATTTTGGTGGGCCTCTATGTATACAATCCTTTCATCGCAGGATTCACATTAATCTCTGAAGTGATCTTCAAAATTACAATAATAAGTAATTCAAACCATATCAGTTACTACCATTTTCAGGACACTAAATGGTTATCTTATATGCATCATTAAAATAACCAGGCATTTTCACCTTATTTATGTAACTAAAGTAAACCTTCCATACCCATGATTAAGCAATCATGTTATCATGCATTCATACTAGACCAACACACAGTCACTGTTCCCTTATTTCTTACTAATTCATGTAGCTAACTCGTTGGATTTCAGTGAAAAGACACTCTGATCTTGATGCCCGACTTCCCTGTATACAGTATTTCTTGTGATTGATACACAATTTAGTTAGGTTCTATATTTGGTAGAACATCTAAATCTAACCAACCCGACCAGTATTCTTTCGGATCTTGATGAAAATCTGAATTCAAAATGGAGGTGAGCTGTTTTTCATAAAAATTTCATGTCCAATATGGACTATTAACCAACTCACTAGTTGAATATATGGAATCGTTAAGGACCATTAGATCTTGATCCACCTAGATTGACTGTGGACTTCAATTGCTATAGATTAGATTACACCAAAATTTCGCATTCATTCAATTTTGTGAAGACCGAGCAACTTTAACCAGCGGAATCGTTGACAGTCGTAGATATTCTTCAACGATTAACCTTATTCGTTGATCTTGATTTCCTTTGTGTCATTTAATTTCCAATTCAACATCCCGACTCACCTTTTATATTCCATGCTTTTCCTTCTAGCGGAACATTATAGGGTCGTTGGATTTATCTCTGGTCAAAACGAATAGTGGACTTTCAAGCCCACCTTCCACAATTTAATCTCTGTGCACTTCAGTTCAGTGGGATTCCCAACAACCGTTGGATCATCCCATTCACCATATATCAACCATAGATTTACCCACGGAGGTTAAGTTGACTTCAACCATTCTTGAGTTTTATCTTACTTCTAACTCCCATCTGTGGAATCTATCCTCGTTCGTAGATCTGTCTGACTTACAGATATTTAACTTAGGTGATTCACAATTGAAATTATCAAAGGAATGATCAGTTTCATTCACACTCTCCCTTTTTCGATTACTTAGAGAATCGATCAACCGATATCTCCCAACCTTGTCTTTGTCTAATTATGAACTCCACTCTAGCATTCGAAAAAGCTATTTTCCATGCATGAATAGCTTGCAAATCTCCTTATAGACCCTTGAAGGTAGGGAGATATGGAATGGTTTATTAACAGAGGGCTCAATCTGTTGGGTGCAGGGTAGAAATTTTTAACCTAATTTAACCCTACTATATACTTTTTCAACCAATCCATGCCAATCATCATATACACATACATCTGCATGTCTACCAAGGTTAATATGAACATTATATACATGGATCAGAATCTAACATCGTTAGATTTCATGATTTGCAAAGGTTCCAGTATTCCTATTTGTCGTATTCACTGATAGGTAAACTTATTACTTTATAGGAACAAATTTACTTACAGTGAATATACCTTTTATAAGTATTTTCTTGCAGGCACCTTTCTAGTTTCTCTTGGATGTCCAAGCAAAACATACCAAGTGTTAAGGGTGTTAGGCCCTTCTAATCTTCCCTTGAACAAACTGTATATTATATTATTTTAGCATAACTTAGGAGTTTTATTTAATTATTTGGGTCCACTTGTACCATTGGGTTCACTTAGCCTAATGGGGCCACATGTACCAACTACTAGAGTGTGGGGTACCAGTTACTAGAGTGTGGGGAACACCGATAGAGGCTAAAAGCCACTGGATGCACTTGCATGCATCAGTTTAGGTGCCTCCTAGACCAATATCTACATTTTAGGAGCCACTGGGAGTCCCGACACCAACCTCCTTCTGTTAGTTGGAGTTGGAACTAGTTAAGCTTAGTTATTTTCTAGTTACATTCAATTAGATCACAATCAGTTCAATTAGCGCTAGTTATGCATGGATGCATGTGGATAAGGTGTCTTTTCTCACCTACCACTTTAGTTAGACCGAGTTAACTGATTATTACTGATTGTGTGACTTGATTAGACATATGGAGTTAACCACTTGGACTTTGATAGTGATTGAGGCATATTTAGTTAGCTAGTAAGTCAAATACAGTCACATCTAGAGGGGATATTTGAATTAATCCCCAATGATTTGAATTCTTTTCCTATGTAAACTATTGTAAAACTGGATTAATTAATGAAACATGATACTGTAAGTATCTGAGCTATACTCATCCGTTTCCTGTGTGGTTTGATTTGTTCAGTGTGTATCTTCATTCCTCTTTTACTGCATCAATAATATTTGACTCATTTCTTGAAGATCTAAATGGAACAACAATTCTAACATGGTATCAAAGCCATTTCAATCAAGCTTCATGTCTGTCTTCTCTCCATTGAACACCAGAAGCAGCTGGGTTTCCACGTAAGTCCCACAAAAGTTACCTTGCTCCCTTTGAATTTATTCAGAGTGGTGGTGCGAGCATGACGGACCTTGAGAAAGTGTTCATGTCGAGAGGGAAGGCATGATTCTAACAAAATTCGAATGTTTTAGTGTTTTGCAGTGAAACTCTATAGGTGCTACATAGCTTGTGTGGAGATATTGTCTTTTCGAACTAGATAATTGATTGGAGGATTGATATGTAGCTGGCCTTGTGCAAGCATGGATACCTGAGGATAGTACTTGGTAGGGAGGTCAAGCCCCATCATCTAGTTAAAAGAAATAAGTTTCTGAACGGGTAGTTATCTATGTACTCACATATCCAGAGATCTCCTCTTCAACCTTGAAGGTTTGAGGACTTCCAGAGAAGCTTGGGGGAAGCTTGAAGAATTGTTTGGAAAGAAAGATGAGCTTCGGGGACACATTATGGAGAATGAGTTGGTAGCCTTACATCGTAGCATTTTTGAAACGGTGCAACAATTATTTACTAAATTCAAGTTTCTTTCACTCCAATGCAGACAATGCAGAATAGAAAGAAAGGATGAGTAGAATGTGCTCTCCATACTCAGCAAACTAGTCCCTGAGTATTCTATATTTTTCTTAATCTTCCATTCCGGGAGAAATTCTATTCCTAATTGGAAGATTCCCTTACTTGATTCCTTTTTAGAGTCCTTAATATAGGAGCAAGATAAGTTGATCCTGATGGGAGTCATCAACACCTCCAAAGATCAAGCTCTCTTAGTGATAGACTCTAACAAAGCGCAAGCTAAATAAAAGTCCAAGGGGAAGGAGCATAAAAATACTGATTAGAAGACTAAATAGAATCAAAAGACTTATTAAGGAGTCTCCGACTCTAAGAAAAAAAAAGGGTTAGAAAATAATAGTGTCCCTATTGTATGAGGGGTTTTCACCTTGAAGACTCTTGTATGAAGAATAAAGTAGATCGGATGACTGCTCTCCTCAAGCAGAATAACATTGCTCTCCCACAAAGAGAAAAGAAGTATGATGATGGACATGAAAGGTGCCATGCTTTGAAATCTGGCCTACCTTAGTCAACAACCTATTTGAGAGATTCTAGAGCATCAAATCACATGGTTGCTTCCAAGGATTTCTTCTCCACTCTCAAACTCAAAAAAGGGCCCACTATTCACATGGGCGATGATTCCCAAATTCCAGCAGTAGGAAGAGGAACCATCAAAATCCAGCATGGTGAGTTCATATATTCCCTCTATGTTCCCTCCCTTGCAGCTAATCTGTTGTCTGTATATCAGATGAATCACACTGGCTCACCGAAGCAAGTGGTGTTTGGACCTGACTCAATAGAGATCACAAATATAAAAACTAGGAGATTGTAGTGAAAGGAATTGTTGATCATGCCTCCAAGGAATATATTTTCTCTCACTTCATTCCACACACAGTTCCAGCATAACCACAACTTCTATTCAAAGAAGATAAAGGTATAACATTCATTTACTTCTTATTGCAGATACAGTTTTATATCCTGACATTTCAAATTCATATTCAGAAGAGGAGGAACACCAACATGATCTAGATATCGAGCTTACGAATCTATATATAGATCCAACATCTACCTCATTTCAACAGCCTAAATGGGATCCATAGCTCATAGAAGCAACTACAAAATGGTGTTGGGGATCCAGATGACAAGAGAAGAACGAGGTCCTAGTATCAGAAAGAGAATGTTGCACTGTCCCACACAGATCCACTTCTCCCTGAGAGGTGTTTCATGATGTTGGGGTCAAATCCTCAATCCTTCAAGGAATATTTCCATGACCCTAGATGGAAAGTATCCATGGATGAGGAGTTTGATTCGCTACATGACAATAAAACCTGGGAGCTTGTCTCCTTGCCTCTAGGGAGGAAGCTTGTTCAGTGCAAATGGATCTACAAGACCAATATAGCTTCAGATGGAACCACAATTGAGTACAATACTTGGTTGGTTGCCAAAGGATACTCTCAGGTTCAAGGTTTGGACTACAATGAGACATTATCTCTAGTAGGTACAATGGATTCTTTCAGGCTTGTCTTAGTAGTTGCAACTTCCAAAAGATGGGAGGTACATCACATGGATGTGAAAAGTGCCTTCCTCTATGGTGATTTGAAGGAATAAATATACATGGAACAACCTGAGGGGATTATTGATGATCCTTCCTTAGTTTGCATACTAAGGAAATCACTGTATGGACTCAAACAAGCCCCAAGGGCATGGTATTCCAAGATGGATTCCTTCCTCCTATCTCAGAAATTTGAAAGATGCAAATTAGATTGCAATGTCTACATGTAGAAGAAAGAGGATTCCTTGATTTTGATTGTATTGTATGTGGATGACTTGCTCATTACTAGCAGCTCTGTTGCTATTTTGAGAATCATTAAGTTTGCTCTAAACAAAGCATTTACTATGACTGACCTAGAACTGTCTTTCTATTAAGGTAGTTCAATGGTCTTGAATTAAGTCAAAAGACTTCAGGAATCATGATCTCATAGTCCAGGTATTCATCAGACATGCTTAGGAGATTCCACATGGAGGATTTCAAGGAATCCCCTTGTCCCTTTCTATCAGGCATCATGCTTGAAGAAGGTGGCTCTGTACCTTTGGTAGATAGCACTCTCTATAGATAGTTCATTGGAATCCTTATGTATCTCACACATTCAAGACCAGAAATATCCTATGCTATGAGTGCTACTGCCAGGTACATGAAGGAGCCACATGAGTTGCACTGGAATGCAACAAAGAGGATCTTGCACTATGTGCAGTGTACTATATATTATGGGATCCACTATGCAACTAGAGCACAACTTGATCTCATAGGTTTCACAGACTCAGACTGGGCAAAAGATGGAATTGATAGGAAATCCACCTCGGGTTTTGTATTCATGTTCGGATTTGGGATAATTTGTTGGTCCAACAAGAAGCAAGTAGCACTTGCACTCTCTTCAGCAGAAGTAGAGTATTGGGGAGCTATGAATGTAGTTATTTAGAAAGTATGGCTGCATGGCATCTTGACAGAGTTTGGGATTTAGAATTCACCTACAATGGATATTTATTGCGACAACCAGAGTAGTATCAAAATTTCTAGTGATCCAGTTCATAAGCAGAGGGCAAAGACATAGAGGTTCACATGCACTACATCTGGGAACTGGTGCATGACAAAACCATCACACTACACTACTGGCCTACTGAGGACCAAATTACAGACATTTTCACAAAGTCTTTCATAGAAAAGAGATTTTCCTTTCTTAGGTCTCTTTTAGGTGTTAAGGCTTGACTCTGAGTTCCTACTTATGTTTATTTTGAGGGGGGGTTTTCCCCTATTACCTCGGTTTATTAAGCAACATTTTTTTATCTTTTAGATTGTATATGGGTGACTTAAGGCCTTGTTTCCAAGGCCCATAGTTGTCTAAGTTAGGATTCAGGGGGGGTGTTAGGATTTATAATTCTCCCTTGACCAAGTTGTCTATTAGATTATTTTAGCATAACTTAGGAGTTTTATTTAATTATTTGGGTCCACTAGTACCATCGGGTCCACTTGGCCTAATGGGGCCACATGTACCAGTTACTAGAGTGTGAGGAACACCAATAGAGGCTAACTGCCATTGACTGCACTTGCATGCATCAATTTAGGTGCCTCCTAGACCAATCCCTACATTTTAGGAGCCATTGGGAGTCCTGACACCAACCTCCTTCAGTCAGTTGGAGTTGGAGTTAGTTAAGCCTAGTTATTTTCCAGTTACATTCAGTTAGATCACAATCAATTCAGTTAGCACCAGTTATGCATGGATGCATGTGGATAAGGTTCCTTTGCTCACCTACCACTTCAGTTAGACTGAGTTAACTGATTATTACTTATTGTGTGACTTGATTAGACATCTGAAGTTAACCACTTGGACTCCGATAGTGATTGAGACATATTTACTTACTAGTCAGTAAGATACAGTCACATCCAGTGGGGAGATTCGAATTCATCCCTAATGATTTGATTTCTTTTCCTATGTAAACTATTATAACACCAGTTTAATCAATGAAACATGATACTATTATTATCTGAGCTATACTCATCCGTTTCCTGTGTGGTTTGATTTGTTCAGTGTGTATCTTCATTCCTCTTTTATTGCATCAATAATATTTGACTCATTGCTTGAAGGTTTAAATGGAACAACAATTCTAACAAAGAGTACTCTCAGTACTAAACCAAGTTTCCCAACAACAAGATAACTAGAGGTAAAACATTCAAATTATGCCTTATAGTCTTTTATTTCCTCTTCACATTCATTAAACAAGATCAATTACCTTCTGTTTAGCTCCAGTGGTTGGTTGAACTAACTAGTGTTTCGTATGCCTTACCTTGGTGAGTTGGAAAAGCTCCCTCATCCTTGGGGCGTTGTAACTCATGTGGCTCCTAGATCACTTATTATAGTAGCGGTGGTATTAGAAATAATACTTCCCATTTGCCATCATTCCCTACCAGTTTCCTTTCAACAAGGTATTAGATGAATATACATGAAGTTCATTTTCAATAAAGCTACCTAATCCATGTTTATTCAGTTACACGATTAGTATTTAATTTTTAACAGTGATATAAGAAATACCCCTAAGTTATTACTGGTACCCCTTCAATACTTCCACCAGATACCTTTCTAGTGGAGATGACAAGGGAAGCTAATTTCACAAATCACCCAAAATAATTTTCTTTTACCGCAACATGCAAATATAAGTTACATGCAATAATTCCCATCTAACCGAGAATCCACAAGTCCCATACAACATATCACTTTTCATCTTATTTTCGAGCATATTTCTTCTCAGAACTCATTCAAAAAGCCATTAATCATAGACTAAAATTATTCATATAGATATCCTCATGCATACCTGCTCATTAATCCATAATACCTTAATCTATTTCAGTCCTATAATAATCATGTAATGTCCACCAGTGACAATACTTCATGAATCACTTACCATACGAGCATCCCTATTACTACATCCATTAGAATGCATTGATCAAACCCCATCAATTTGAATACACAACCAGAGTACATTAACCATAATTTATCAAGACAACGACGATTGTCATTTAGTGTGCTTCAACGGGACTAGATGTCCCCTAGAGGCGACAGGGTTAATCCTATGGCTACGGTATTTTGTAGAACAACTTGTATGTATACTAAACAATCCAAGAAAAACTTTTACTGGTTAGAATAAAGTTTCTCTTATGCAGACATTCCCGCATATGCCCTATTTCTTGCAAAAAATATATGTGGACTTATCTTTGCTATGTATAAGAGAATTTTTAAGACAAAATAAACATGATTTAGTTTATTTTTTCTAAAGTAGTAGTGTGTTGAGCCTATTTAGGCCTAATGCTGAAACCGTGCTCTGATACCATATGTAATATACGTCAAATTTCAAACATAAAAAATTCTATAACCATATATCTTCAGACATATTAATAATATACCTAACTGTTATGAGGAATTACAAACAAATAGAGAGTTTAAATCATAACCCTAGCCATATGAAATGATCATTATCTCCTTAAAAATATTAGAAACCATTTTCCAAAAAGAATAGATTTCCAAACAAAACTCAAAAAGTTAAGTTACAGTTCTTTCGCCAGAACCATTCCGCAGTTCCACCTTCCACATTCCCCATTATCCTTTCCACTGTGAAATCTGGGAACCGGGAACACAATGTGCGACAAAGTCCTTTAAACCACTTTCCTCCTTCCACCGCAGAATCTGAAAATTAGAACTCAACAAAACAACCACCTTGTCCTTTGTCTTTCCGCCTTCCGACTTCCTACATTCCTCCTTCCATGCCAGACCTCAGCATTCAAAAAATTCATGAAACGATCACTTGGTCTTTTGGATTTCCTCCTTCTGACTTTCTCCTTTCCGCCTTCCACTCTGGAATCTGAAAATAGGAAAACCTGTAGAACAAACACTTTTCCTTTCTACCTTTCGCCTGTCACCTTCCTCCTTTCCACCTTCTACTGCAGATCTCAAAAATCGGAAAAAAACTTTTTGCCTTAATCCTTTTCCTATTTTCTGCCTCCCCCCTTCCACCTTCCGCAGGAGGTCTCCAGGGTGTGGAAAAGAACCAAATTCCATTAACTTGGCTTTTATACCTTTCGCGCAGTTGATTTCTTACGGTTGTAGTCCCGACTGTTGATTTGATTCTCTGTGGATTAAATATCGATCGTCGATATACCTCTTTGTGGAACGACGTATAACTCACTCAAGCATACTAAATCTTGTAACAAATTCCTTTAGATAAAAATTTCATGCTTTCTCTCTATTGTTAATTAACTTGCTAGTTGAATTAACGAAATGGCTTATTGATTGTCTGATCAGTGTCCTCACCAAATCAACGATGGACTTTGAAAACTATGAAGTGCATTTCATGAGGATTTTGTGCACATCAAAAGTTCTTCCACAACCCACAAATTATCCCAGTGAAATCACTATGGACCGTTGATCTAATTGATGCAGAAATTGGACTTCAGAAAGTTCAAGTTTTGTTAACTTAATTCTTGACTTTCCGCTTTCGCATTCTGCATCATCTTTCCAGACCATTGATCCTTGCGGATTTAATCCTTACCATTTATCTGATTTGATACAGAAATCGGACTTCGTAAACCTCTATGAACCGTCGATCTAGATGCAAATTAGATCTGGACCGTTGATCTTCTAATCTTTGTGGATCAACGTTTAACTTTGTGGATTCAACAGTTTTTGGTTTGAGTTGGGGTATTGATTTATTGTAAGCTAAACTGCTCTAAATATTAACTTGATGCGTAACTCTTCTTTGATTCCGTCTTCTTTGTTCATAATATTAATAGCCAATCCCTAATTGCGCTATGTTGATTAAGGGTTCAGACAACAAAAATTTTAAGGTTTCCTCTGTGTAAAAAAAAAGATTTTTCATCTGCGACATAGGCATATTACAGATCCAGTCCACATTTCGATAAACATAATTTGGTTGAGCGGAAACGATACAAACAGACAATGCCAGTTAAATGCAGGAATACACAGTACAATTTAAATAGAGGATGCAATCAATTATATACAGAATCATGAGTTCTAAATTATTCAAGTATTAGATTTGAAATTATAACAGTAATAACCAATTCTACCAACTTATGCTCAGAACAAGTTATTAATCACTACAACAATATCATTGTACGGATCTAATATACTTCAGAGAAACAAGGATATCTGTTCTACAGAAATGCATAATCCTACTACCTAGAGATGTAACTATACATAAACATTTCACATAGACATCCTACTGTAACTAGAATTAGTCATAAGAAAAACAAAGTAGGAAGCTGGCACCAAAGCTGGGAAAACAAAAGTGGAAAAGTTGTTCCTCCCAACCAACTCTCGGAGCAACCGAATCACTTAGTCTAGAATCCTCGAGCTTATTCATTGAACCACAAGAGAAAAATATCTCAATGCACAATCTCTTGCATTATACATATGTTAATCCATGTCCAATTCTAGCCTCCTGTTGCTCATGGATATACTATTAATTAGTATTTTGTCTAGGACTTGGTCATTTATGAGGCTCCTGCTCTTTGGAAACTCAACTAGGAGTGCATATCTGATTTTTGGGGATGATACCTCCTGCATCTTGAGTTCTCACTGAGTGGTCTTTGCCACTTGTAATTTCCTTTTGTTGGTCAGCAAACACTCTTTAACAACCATATCCACTTTTGTTTTCCTTCAACATATTTTATTAAATAGGGAATGTTTTCTTACAAATTGTTTTATTCTTGACTTTCTTGTCAAAGAATAATAAAATACTAATCAAGGTATTTTCCAACAGAATAACAAATTATTAATTTAGGGGGTATTCCAATGTCTAACATCTAACCACTACATCATTACATACATAATTACAACATGGGGTAAAAAAAGGTGTGTTACAACATATGAGTGAATACAATCAATATTTTGTGTTGCTTTTTTAACTTCAGAAAAACATTTCATATAATGCCTAGAACTAACCTTTGGAATATACTAGAAGAGCTAAAATTTTCTTTTGAGTTGAGACCTTCCATGACAAGGTTGTATGAGAATGTTATTGCCAACTTTAGTAACATTGAGGATTGGTTATAAGAAATTAATTGTAATATAGGAGTCATGTAATCTTTTCCGTTGTCCCTTAGCCTTTCTGGTATATGCATTGGTGAGTTAGAGGGTTATTTGGAAGAAGCAACTTGTGATGACACAACTCTAGATACTATAATCATCATCCTTGTTTATGTTGATGTTATTATTCATATGGTGAGGAGTCCCTATGATATCAACAAGAAACTAAAAATTCTCTACTATGGGTATAATTCTTAACACTAACAAAACAAATGGTTATAATAAAATCCAAAAACATCTCTAATGTTAATTTCATGTACGACAACAACAAATTTGCGGAAGTGACTTCATACAAATATTTTGGATTGATCTTAATTACAATCTTAACTAGAACTATATCATCGAGAGAAGGATAAATGGAGGGTGGAAAGCTTATTATGGACCCAAAAAATATTTGTAAATCAATGAATGTTTTCCTTTCGGATAAGAAGAAACTCCTCCTTAATACATTTGTAACTCTTGTTATCTAATATGAGTGTAGATTTAGGGTTGCAACATCTCTAGAGAATCAAAAAAAGGTCCATAGTACAGGTTGAAAATTTAATAAAAAAAGAAAAACCTGTTGATGTTTAAACACCCAACTTTTCGGACTTATCATGTTAGTCCATCATCAGGGGATCTCATCATGTTTTTGAGATGCTTCAATTAAAGCGCAAAGAGAGAGTATAAATATAGAATCGTTTTTTCATGTCGGCTCCTTATTCATGTAACTGCCTTTTTATCTTATTAATTATTGGTTTCCACGTGCCGCTCAGTTTTAACCCCTCATCCCTATTAAGTGTGTTATCTCATTTGTCAATTTCCATGGCCTTTTTCACTCGCATTTTTAGATAGTTCTCTTCCCTCGTTAGTAGTTTATCATTCTCAATGCATACGTGGTGGGAAGGTTTGTGTGAGTGCTATGCAAGGGCTGATTTACTAGCTCTGTCTCTAGTGATATCTAGTGCATGTTCCTTGAGACAAATGTTTATGGATCTTCGAGTCTCACCAATGTACACCTTCCCACAAGAGAATCATGGAGAAAATCCAAAAATATTTTTTAACTTATAATCTCTAAATTAAATATGTTACATCCTATCATATCCTCCTCATTAAAGCGAGTATCTCCCTCATTGAGAGAATAATGACTAATCCTAGAGGGAGAGAAAATCTATGACTAAGTACTTAATGTACAAGAATACAATAAACAATATGGGAGATAAGATGCTTCTTAAGATTGCTTCAAACTCTAGTAAAAACCACCTATGAATTAAGTGAGGTTGGAATAAATATGCCAAGTCTTGGCTAAATCATTGCGAAGCTAAGGAAAATATCATTCTCCATAATAGTGACAATATTAAAATGATTATTAACATAAATTTAAGGAGTAGTTGGGGCATGTTAAAGGATTAGAGGAAAATAGAAATTAAGATACTACCATCATGGATCCATAATTAAAATATGGATTTACAAATTTCTTGAGGTGTAAATATTTACACATCAAGAAAAACAATTACACTTCACTGAAATTTGATCCCTCTTTGTGCTTGGTAGATTTAGATTTAAATGGGTTTATGATGGTCTTAATTTTTATATCTTTTACAAAATTAATTTTTAATATGGATAATAGTGCTACATGTTATTCTTCTGTAATGTCGACTATAGTTGTCACATCAACATCCCACGTCTAATTTTTTAAATAGATTTTAATTTTTGGTAGCATTATGTTGCACACCATTACAACATGTCCCGCATATTGTGTTCTAGAGCACCACACTACTCTCAATATAATAAGGAGGTCATCAACCCTAATTAAAAGATCAAACTTATGTCTCTTTTTTCTTTAACTGGTGTCGAGAAGAAAATCAACACTGCTAAAATAAGAGAAAACTATCACAAGATCTATAGTGAAACAAAGTGTTGGAAAAGACCTAAAATATCATGGAACAAAATGATTTCTCATATTTGTGACACTAATAGGGTTGAAGATGAAAGTTGTTCTCTCTTAGAATGTCTTGCATGAACCCACATTAGATCACAATTTCAAAATATTTGTTACAATATTGATCTTCCTAACATTTTACTTCATCATAACCACTATGATCTAATAATTCTTCTCTTGAAGCTTTTCGAGCAAATAAATAAAATTCTGAAAAAAAACCAAGTAATTATGAACCATTTTCAAGGTTCAATAAATAAATATGATCTTAGTGATCTTAATAACCATCATCCCCATTATGGTTGAAAGGATTTATCAACCTCTCAACCATAGTCTATAGTTGAAAAACTCTTTATATACATTTATCAACCATAATATGTCTGATAAACTCTATATGTTATGATTGAGAGAGTTTCTCTACCATATTAGATTACTAAGAATGTTATATAAGAATATATCAATGTATGTATGTATGTATGCTTTCAATGAAAAAATATTAGAATCCATTTTTATGATAATAATGATTATAGTTACTATTTATTAAAGTTAAAATTGTTTTGTTATTTTTTTAAGTTAGTTTCTATATTATATTACAAGATAATATAAAAATACATTGTCTGATGTGGTTGGCCTGCCATTGGGGAAACAAGAACACGCACAAAACCACAATTTTTTATGAGGATTGCATGTCATGTCTTCATCCATTATTCTTACCAACGAAGGGGAGATTTACGAATTTAGGGCCTCTAAATTTCACCCCATAAGAATAATATGAAATTCATAACAATAAAATGCATGTGCAGATACATAAATAGAAAGCATAGTGGAAATAAACTATATTCGCACACATACACCATGCATATACAAGTCCACTTATCATAAGCATAAAATAAAATCATTACAGATTCAATTACAAAGATATCACTAACATTTAAACAAATAAGATCCAAGAAACTAGTTGTGTAAGAGAAATTTTACACCCAACCGTAGAACTCTTTCCAACATATACTCTTTCTATTGAGAGGACACCCTCAATATGGGATATGAGGCCACCAATGAGAAGGGAATACCTTCAGGTTTCTCTCTCTACCTTCCCACAACCCATTATGCTCTCAATTTTTATCCAAATTCTCATCTATATATTTATAGGGATCTCTCTTGGTAATCATAGCCATGTCATTCCTTCCAACTATCCCACACAACATAGGAAGGAATTCCCATTTCTTGATCCACAGTACCTTAGGAAATCCAACCCTTATAGTTGTTACCAATGTGTGCAATAAGAGTCCAATATGTTGTATGTTATTGGATAACCTCATGTAGCATTAGTTCATGGCTTCTCAAGAATTAAAGGGTAGTAAAACTCAATGGGTATGATTTCCTAGCTTTCCCAACCTCTATGCTCACCTAAAACCATCTAATTTCTCTCAAATCTTCAACTATATTTCTAAATTTAAAATTTTGGGTTTGTACGATTTGGGAATTGGTAATGAACAACAAAATCACAATTCTGTGTAATTTAGAAATTTAATGGTAAAAATATACATACCAAAAAATGGATAGTAGCATCCAAAAGATGAGAGAACGGAGGAAAAGGAAACTTACATAACTTCTGAACATGGAAGAGAGAGGGTTCTTACAACAGACACATAAGTGTTAGTGATTGATGAAATATGAAGAAGCTTGAACTTTAAAACTTTAATCCACAATTGAAGTGCAAATAGATCTCATAAGTAATCCAAAGACATTAATAAATAAAACTAGAGAACACAGGATATACCCTGGGAAAACCCCCCATTGATTCAGAGGATAAAAAACTCAGCAAACAATCTTAGAGCATGATTGATAATCTACAGAGAATGATTATAACACAATAGCAGGTTTATTTTTGGAGAGCACACGAGAGGAGAGATCAAATAGAACACTATGATGATCTTTCCAAGTGCATAGAACTTTTATAACAAGTCAAATCTGGTCATACAAGGAAGGTAGCGAATATTTGCATGCTTCAGTAAGTAGTATCGCTAATAACACTATTTTATCTTCAACCATGTGCACCCACTAATTCATTAATTTTAACTTCCTCTATCCGAGTTGTTAACTGAATGGAATTGCATGTAACCGAATGGAACTCAATGTAACTACACATAACTGAATGTAACTAAACAAAACTGAATGTAACTGAACAAAACTGAATGTAACCGAACAAAAATGAATAGAATTGAACAAAACTAAATGTAACTGAACATAACTGGATAGAACTGAACATAACTGAATGCAACTGAACATAATTGAATGCAGCTGAACAAAAATTAACAAAACTGAATGCAAATAGTGTTTTTCCATTAGTGTCATCTTCAACAACCACTTGCATAAATTAAGGAGTTGATTCCTTAATTAACTAAACTTGTTTTATCACAACTAAGGCTTAAGTGAAGTCTTATTAATTCGAGTTCAGTTTGAGGAATACATGGGCAATTCAAATTCTCTCTCTATCTCCGTGCTCATATTAATTTTCTCTGCATGGTCCATATGTGTTTTCATTAATTTTATATCATATCATACTCATAATATTGTTTCTGAACCTATGATCATATGTATTACCCCGAGTCATATAGTCACATGCTAAATTAAATCACTCTAGGGGTAGCTGATCCCGAAAGGATACTTGTATAACTTGTTTACCATTTCTAGCCATAGATCACATAGTATATCCTAGAGACTTAATACAACATAAGACATGTGAACTTAATACACATAAGTTCCATATTTGATACGCCACAATTCTCAGACCTTAACATAAGGTCATGATCTTAACCATAAGATCCTAGTACAAGCATATTTATCGAATAGGACTTGATCAAGGTCCTAGATTGATATAACACAAGCTCTTTAACTTAACACAATAAGTTAGTGAACTTAATACAACATAATTTCTGGACTTGACACAACAATTCTCATGGAGAGGATTGACCTTAATACAACATACATTTTGGACTTGACACAGCAAGTCTCACTGAGGATGACTCCTGAATTTGTACATATAACAATCCCTCTCATCAAGGGAGACATTCTTTGCCATAACAGGAATTTACTTCCACACCAAGCTTATCTCAGAAGTGTGAAAACTTTGTCACAGATAAAGGCTTGTCACAAATTTGCAATCTTCTCATCAGTGGCTATATATTGGAATTCATTTTACATGACCATGCCATCAATGAAGTAAAACTTCATCTCAAAATTGTTTTATCATAACACACATATAGGGTATTTCAAAAAGCTTGGCTATTACCACCTAATAACTTTAGGCTCAAGTCTTTCAACCTAGTAGGTAGCTTCCCAAGGTACACTACTCCTCAGTAAGTAGTATTGTCTACAAAACACATTTTTCTTCTAAAGTACACTTAGACATACATCTTGCTTCTGTGATACTAGCCACAATACACTTAGTTTTGCAGTACTAGCCACAAATTAAAACACTTATCACAAGATAAAATAATAGTTGGATAGCACAATCATATAATAGGTATTCCATGTAATAAAAATCCCATTCTAATGCACCTCAAAAGGTACTCAAACATATGCTTAGTAGTAAGCATAAAATACGACAAGTCTGCTCAAAGACCAACCAACTACTTACACATAGTAGCATCATCTGGATCCAATCCATAATAAAGTTTCTCTAAACTATAAACCATGGATTTTAAATACATCACATACAACATTATACAACAAATGTATAATAACAAACATAAATAAAGTCTCGTCTTTTATTTCATTGTTTAACATTTGTTGACTTATTGAATCTTCTACTATCTGGTTAAGTTCTTTGTGATATTTCCATTCTCTTTGATGTTCTTTAAGGCCTGATCACTTTCTCAGCGATCCTTCTCTTTATACTACATCACCCCAACTACCTATCCAAGAGGTTTAACTGTTCTCTCACAATCTAGACTATAACTCTTCTTGAGTATCAATAGTCTCTGAGACTTTGACCATGTCTCCTCTCATGTGTATTCTCTCTACAAGGTATCACATCCATTAGTTTCCCGAGTCATGTGCAATTACTTAATTGATGGGGATGTTATCTGTTGCTACCTATGAAGACACATAAATGCTCCCTCTTCAACTGGAGTGGTTTTTCTGTACTATACCAAGCTTGTCTCGAACATAGGATTTAGTAAGAATGCTGGAAATATTTCTCATCTCTGGATATGTGCCATGTCTCAAATATAACTGACTAAGAACCTCAAAAATATTTACTTCTTTTCAACATGCTCTATCTAGAGTAACACATGTGATCTTCCTCGATCACTATACTAGTTAGATTATATATATATATTTGATACTCTATTTCACTGACCAAGACATATCTGAGTCCACATACGCTTTGTACCAAGTAGGTACCGCAACACATACTTTATTGTACATTTCTATGTACATAATGCAAATAATTATACATATCCTGGTACCTGTGAATAACCAAATACATCTCAACTGGATTGATATCCTCCAAATATGAAACAAGAATTATTAAATTTCATATTTATCTTCATATGTCTAGCCATGGATTTGTAGTCCATCATCCTAAAACTCTTTAGGCTCTTTTACTGCACATTTTCATTAACTGAGGAAAATATTTTCCTGGTGATTGCCACACCACTAATCATAAGAATAATAACAAGATTCTTGAATAAAGTTTTCATCTTCCTTCATAATATGAGAATCATGTATTTCTCCTCTTAATAGAAGATACATAAACCAATTTTACTATTTTGTTTAGGATCTAGAGAATCTAGCTACTCCCTCTGACCATCAGGAGGTGAGAATCATAATATGGGTCCTTCGATCATGGATACTTAATTCTCATCTATGTTTGAAGCTCTTCTTGACCCATGAATGTAAGTAATATAATTTACTTATCTTCAAGAGTCTTACCATCTCGCAGAATAGGATTAGGGCTTATATTTTGACTTCTTCCTAATACATAGGAACCTCGTGATCTGCTACTTGAAGCTTCTTGCTTCACAACATCCCATTCTCTTTCACAATCAGGCATCAACATTTCTCTTCATTTAGTACATCTCATTTTTCTTATAGGTCAAGACATATAGTTTTTCCCTTCAAGCCAAATTCAATCAAGTTACTAACAACTTTGCATAATCTAGTCATTTCAATAAAATGACAAACAACACATAGTGACTTGGAAACCATTCTAACCAATGTTTCAGTATAACCATAGCTCACAAATTGTAATCACATGAATACCTCAATGTATTTGCAGTGGTTCATATAGTTATGTACACATTAAATCAATGTTTCAACATAACCCCATTCATATTTCATGTACTGTTTTGTAGTTCTATATAAGTTTTATATTTATATCTCATGAAGATTTATGCAAACTCTTATTCTTCTTAACATGAATTTCTCTATTTACCAATAAAATAGAAAGATTGTAATATATGCTTTTAATACTGTTTATACCATAACATCATTCATAATCCCAGGAATATAGATTGTAATGAAACAAAATCTGATTTTATAAAAGCATATGATAATCAATGATCATACAACCCAACATTCATATCTCATGAATCAATCATGCAACCCAACATTCATATGTCATGAATCAATCATGCAACTCTATATTCATATTTTATAAAACAATGATGCATGCTCTATATTCATATTTTACAAAACAATCATGCATGCTCTATATTGATATCTTACGAAATAGTTATGCATGCTTTATATTAATATCTTATGAAACAATCATGCAACTCTATGTTCATATCTTATGAAAAAAATCATGCATGTTTTTATACTCAAATCTTATGAATTTTGTTTATTTTCAAATAAAGAAAAGACAATCAACATATATGCTCATACTTATCGCTATATGATTGTAATGAAAAAATTCAAAATTATATAGATCTAAATAGAATATAATAAAAATGCAAGTACTTATATTTTATTGTTTTGCATGCTCCCTCTTGATATCTGCTTCCTTGCGGAGATTACTGTAGTCCCTCGATCTTGATCTCTTTGCAAATTTGAGTGCATACAGAAGATAACAAATCTCTGCATGGAGAAACTTGCATTAGAGGAAATTTTAATTCAAAATGGGCCTCCTAAAAAAAATTAATAAAATAATGGTTAAAATAATAAAATAATATTTATTAATTTTGGAGGAAGAAAAGAAAAAAACTACTTTTTTGTTTGTATGTGTTTTTACTCAAATTTTGATCGGGAGAGCTCGTTGGATGCGGAATTAAATTCCACATCCAACGAGTACCCACTCGACATACTTTTTATAGGCATTGCTTCCCAAAAAACAAGAAATACCTGGAAAAATGTGATGAAGATGAACCAACATTTGAAGATCATATGCTACTGACAGTGCCTATGCAATTCCACATAATATCAGAACTTACACTCCACAAATCCCAATAGAAGGAAGTCTCATAATCCAACCCATCCCACTCATCATATCCATATCCATACTTGTCATGCACGGATTTATCACGCACATACCTTAGAATAGTCCCGATCCAATTATTCCTTAGTTTTAGATTCAAGATCATATTCTATGGTGGCCTACTCCTCCTAGTTCGGTTCCAACAAGTATGAATCATCGCTCATCATACAAGTATCACAAAGCTTATATCATACAGCATAAGAGCATATACTGTTTCGTATAAAATATAGTAGCTAACTAAATAACAGGCACACTACGCAAAATAATGGATTATACCATATATAAGGAAATAGAAAGCAAAAACCCCCCCGACCGAACAAAGTGAAGTAAATGACCCGGGTAAGTTAGTTATTTTTTTCCTTTCCCTCATTCCATTCTGGAACCCTTGAAGGGAGGGTTGGTAGATAGGAAGGAAAGAAGCTATAAAGCGACATCATTGCGGCAATAGGTTGAAACACCTAAATAAAAAAACCATTGTGATTGAAGGAAAATTCACTTAAAATAGAAGAAATTAAGTATCATATCAAGTAAAAAAGAGTGTGTGCAACATGCTTAAATGGCTATAGAATAATTGTCTCCTGTAACTGTGTTTTTATTACCCATTCATTCTCTTTCCCCACCATCCAACAATATAAGTGATTTCAATCATCCCACCAAAATCCAGCAGAAACACAAGCCAGTGATTACTTGATCTGTACTGAATGTCTTATGAGAGGGGTGCAGAAAAGGAAATTCTTCCGACAGGGGTTCCCACGGACGAAAAAAGCCTACGCAGCTCCCACATAAGTTATAAGGAGGGACTAGGTAAGCTGTATCTTCCAATAGGGGAGTCAATAATAGCTATAGTTATTCCCGCACAAATCCTATGCTCTATTACTCTATAGGGAGGGGTATTTAAAAAAATAAATGGGATCTAACTCACGGGGGCTTCATCTGTTGACCAATATCCTATCATGTTAGTTCATATTGTGGGTTTTAAAATTATTAAAAATTGAACCAATATATTCCANAACAAAAAGAGTTTGGGTCAATATCTATGGAAATTAAGGGTATTCTTTAATATCCCATGATCGCACGTGCTATGTGAGATGTTCACTAAGTGAAGTCCCCGTGATCTAACTCTGCAAACAATATCATTCGCCCCCCCTTTAAAAATGGTTATGAATTCTATAACTATATAACCTAACTCAATGAATTATGGGGGGAGGTAAAGGATGATAACTAGGGGCCAATATCTAACTAACTAAATTAATGGAGTGAAGACGGATGAGAACAATATAGAAAACAATTAGAATTCTGGTATGGTGCAGCATATGGGCATCGGTAATGGCTTTATTGGTTGGGGTGGAATGCTTCCCCCAGATCTCTTTCCACCTCTTTATCTATTGTGGTAAGTTTAATTAAGTATCCTACATGTATTAAGCTCTCTATCTTTGGGGGTTCAATTAAGTATCCGATGAAGTATTTTCGAATGACCCGCCCAGGTGGTCATCATCACATTTTTCCAGGTATTTCATGTTTTTGGGGAAGCGGGGTCCGTCAAAAGTATGCTGAGTGGTTACTTGTTGGATGCGTAATTTAATTCCGCATCCAACGAGCTCTCCCGATCGAAATTTGAGTATAAATATAGGGAGATATGTCGAAAATACGAACAACAAAAGTAGTTTTTTTATGATACCTATCCCCAAATTTATATTAAAAAATTGTTTAAAACCTATACGGTATTTCAAATTTAAAACCATTTCATTGGCTAAGAAATGATGACATGTAATTTGAATTAGAGTTAAAAGGCCCATTTTGAGTTTAAATTTCCTCTAATGATCCCATGCAACCCGAAGCGAATGCTCTTCCTCAAGGAAAACTTCTTTAAATGATCATCCTCTTCTTCAAATGAGATCGCAAATTTAGGAGGCTCTCATTATACACAATATCCATTGAATAATTATAATATCCAAACCACAGATCGTGGGGGTTGTTCCATCAATTCGTTCACTTTGGGAAAATGACCATAACATGAATTTTGAGAATTTCATCTTCAAATATCGGATTGTATCTCTCAAACAGTTGCGATTTTTGAAATAAATTCTCTATTGTAAGCTAAATCATCCCATTTCAGATGTGGGTTTTCAATCGTTTTGTCCACCGAAAAAGTCGCGTAGATCACTTCTAAATATCTACACAGTACAAATCCATAAGCTTGCAAGTAAGACTTAATGTTAAAACCTTCTATTATACGCATGTGGAAAGCACTGATATTCACCGTGGTTTTTTCAAGTGTTATTATTCTTTCTTTTTTCAATGGGCTTGGAAGGGAACTGAAGTTTTCGAATTCAATCTATGGCAGGTGACTCTTGTAGGTCACAGCTTGGCTGGATGCCCATTATCGTATGTGATGGAGATGTATGCAACCAAGATCTCCAAGGCAATGTTCATAGCTGCATTTACTCCTCGAAATAATCAAAGTTTCCTTAGCTCTGTCAACCAGAAGGTGTGATGCAGAGTTCTCTTTCTTTAAATCTTGAAACATCATTACTAAAAGATATTGATGCAGTTATGATGCATATTACTTGGGATGTTGAGGCCCTTTGAATGTTGAATTGAATTATCTTGGAGCATGTATTTCTATGATGTGTGCATACTTTCCCTAGGATGGTGGAAAACATAGTAGTAGTACTAAATATGAAAGAAGATTCAGAGCTACCCACATCTGCTCCACTGGTTCTTGACCATGTCAAGTCGTATCTGTGTATGCCCAAATATGCACATCTACTTCACTGGTTCTTGACCATGTCGGGTCCTATCTGTGTATGCCCAGATATGCCCACGGTGTGTATTTATTTCTACGACCATAAAAATCTCCTCTTCCCTCCACTTAATTTTACTGAATATTTTTTTTCATTGTGTCGCTCACCAACATAAGATATGAACCTTGCAAATTAGTCTCTTCTCACTCCAATGCCATTTCCAGTCTCGATGGAATTTCTAAAGCTGTACAAGGAGATCTATGGAAGTATCAGAATATTTTACATCATGTTAATGAAGGACAGATTGTTCCCTAGGAATACTCCATCGCACAAAATTCGCCTGATAAGATATTAAAAATGCATGTCAGCGATCATTCTCCTTTTTTCTCACAGCGTCAACAGCTCCGCAATCTCCTCGTTCCTATCGCAACTCTGTGAAGATATAGATAGCTTCAATAAAATTCATATTCTCTTGTTTTATTGTTGCAGGAATCTATGCCGACACAAGACTCGAGCATTCGTGGGAACTAAGTGATTATTTGCTTAATAAAACATGCTTTTATTGTTGCAAAAATCAATACCGATAGAGGACTCGAGCATTCGTGGTAACTAAGTGACTATTTGCTTAATAAAACCTGGTTGACCTGTATGGAGTGATTAATTGGTTAATAAAACGTGCTTAACCCGTATGAAGTTATACTATTATGATAAATAACTTAATACTTAGGTTTGATTATGAAGTATTTAAGTCAAACGATTGTAAATTTGAATTTATTTAGCATTTCTTAACATGCTATTAAGTATTCATGATTATTAAAAAATAAATTATTATTATTAAAATAAATTAATATTTTTTTTATTCATTATATATGTATGTGTGTATTTGGGGTTTGGATATTTACTTTTCTGAATTTATTTAGTATTTATTACAATGTTGTTAATAAGTAATTATATATAGTTAAAAAAATTATTATTAAAATAAAAAATATTAATTTTTTAAGCCATTATATATATATAACAAAATGGTTCATGGTGATGTGTATATATATACACACACACATATATATATAAAACAAAATGGTCCACAGTTATATATATATATGATCCAAGCATAACAAAATGGTCCACAATTTAATAAATCATATATATATATATATATATATGATTTATTAAATTGTGGACCATTTTGTTATGCTAAGATCATTGCAAATGTAATATATGTGATCATCTTTTTAACATTATTAATAATTTCTTAATCTTTGATGTATGATTTAAAATTATATTGATATATTATGCAATTAATAAACAACTTAAGCAAATATATACTTATCATTCATGTAAATTACTCATTTTATAATATGCATGCATTTTTATCATGAATTTATATATACATTGATCATTAAGTTCATGCACATACACATTTTCATAAACAATAATTAAATAAATCCATGATAGCAATATAAACCATGGAATTCAAAGCATATTTAATACTTATCTTTATGGTAAATGGTCATCCAACTAATTGAAGTGAAGGACATTCATCCCAATCGTGGGCACTGTAACACACTTATTCGTTGTGATAGAAGCCATCCTCAAGCTTCAATCCACAAGGATGAAGTACCAAGATTGTCTACCCATCCTCGTTTCATGCAACCCTTTGGTGCAGAAACTCCTTCACAGTTGTCGCAATTCATTAGCACTCATCCCTCATTAGCTTGCACAACACAATGAATGAGACCCCCTTCTTTGCATCATAATCCCTCAGGTTATCCCCATTCCCTTCTAGCACAGGCCAACCATGGAGCTTCCATGTTTGGATTCCAAGAACCTTAGTTGTAAGGAAAGTTCCTCTCACAAGGCAGTACTACACCTATTAGCACCAACTTCCCACATAATTTGCATGGACCAATATGGGACTCAAGTTCTCCTCTCTTCTTTTCTTATGATGTACCATCCAAATCCTACTTGGAATCATGGAGTAACTAACTAAATGAATAAATTTATCACATTATATATGAATGGTTTTTACTTTCTACATGACTTCCCTAGAGGAGGCCATTTTCCACATTTGCAACCCCTTTTTACTAATAAATAAGTAATGATTAATCAAATCACCCAATAACACAGTTTAGGGAACTTGGGTGAAATTCATAACCAAGGTTGAATATTACGATTAAGGGCCTGGATTAATACTAACCATGGTCGTCTCCCTTGCACCCATCTTTCACTTCCCACACTTGTGGAATCATAAACACCCATTTCTTCTTCGTCCTTCTTCACTTGCAACTGCCACATATTTTTTTATTATCTGTAATGTCCATCATTTACAATATTCATGATCTCTTGAACCATATATGTATAGCATCTAACCACTGCATCATTACATACATAATTACCACATCGGGTAAAAAATGGGGTGTTGCAACATATGAGTGAATACAATCAATATTTTGATGTTGTTTTTTTAACTTCAAAAAGAAATTGATATAGTGCCTAGAACTAACCAACCTTTGGAATATATTAGAAGAGCTAAAAGTTTTGTTTGAATTGAGAGCTTCCATGACAAGGTTGTATGAGAACGTTATTGCCAACTTTATGAACATTGAAGATTGGTTATATCAAATTAATTGTAATATAGGAGTCATGTAAGGTTTTCCCTTGTTCCCTAGCCTTTCTGGTATATACATTGGGAAGTTAGAGGGTTATTTGGAAGAAGCAATTTGTGATGACACAACTATACCTACTATAATAATCATCCTTTTTATGTTGATGATATTGTTCATATGGCGAGGAGTCCCTATGATATCAATAACCAACTAAAAATTCTCTACTATGGGTGTAATTTTAACACTAACAAAACAAGCGGTTATAATAAAATCCAAAAGCATCACTTATGTTAATTTCATATATGATAACAACAACTTTGTGGAAGTGACTTCATACAAATATTTTGGATTGATCTTCATTACAAGCTTAACTAGAACTATATCATTGAGAGAAGGATAAATGGAGGGTGGAAATCTTATTATGGACCTGAAAATAGTTGTAAATATATGAATGTTTTCTTTTCAGAAAAGAAGAAACTCCTCCTTAATACATTTGTAACTCTTTTTATCTAATATGAGTGTGAATTTGGGGTTGAAACATCTCTAGAGAATCATGGAGAAGTACGGAAAAATCCAAAAATATTTTATAACTTATAATCTCTAAATTAAATATGATACTTCCTATCATATCCTCCCCATTAATGCAAGTCTCTCCCTCATTGATAGAAGAATGCCTATTCCTAGAGGGAGAAAAAAACTATGTGTTATCTCCCAAAATAATTTATTTTGATAGTATGAAGAATTTAAATCATGAAATGAAGGATATGAATATCACTAACAGTTTGAAAGCCTTTGTTTTTTATTCGGATGAAAATTTCACAAGTTTTAGCTTTCAGTGGCTTAGGCAAGGCTACATAAAACTCATTAGACATCGAAACGGGACGCTTTTGGTAGACTAGAAAGAGAGATAAAAAGGGTTTAAACCACTGAAAGTAAGGAGCAAGCAGCGTCGGGAAAGGTACATTTGGTGGCTTAGGTGAGGCTCAGAACATCTCATTAGCCACCGAAAAGGGTCATTTTCGGTGGGTTAGAAAGGGGTGCAATATATACACTAACCACTGAAAGCTGGAAGATAAATATCGGGTGGAAAACCCTTTCGACAGTTTAGACGAAAGCTTCGAACCGTGGCCTTTACCTCTTTTTTTTTTCATCATTAAATCTTTTGACTGCCATCGAAACATTTTTTGATAGCGGTCGGAGGTTTAGTCGTCTACGACGCCGACGTTTTGGAGGGCTTGTCCTTTATATCGTCGACACTATGAAGAGTCTTCTGGTTTGGAGTTTGAATGCATTAGTAGTCTGAGGTTCCGATGTTTTAGTGTTCAGAGCTTCCGATCGCCGATGCTTCACCGACGGGTTCATTAGTGGTTTGAATCGTCGACACTACGGCATCGTTCAGGTTTAAATTTCTGATCCTTAGCGATTAGAGGTTTCAATCACCAATGGGTTCATTAGTGGTTTGAATTTTCGACACTACAGCAGTTAAAAAGGGTTTTTCAAAGTCAATATTTGTCGAAAGCAGAGATTCAACACGGCAATGGGGTAACGATTCCAGCAGTTTAAGCAAGAAAGATCATGTTTAGTTAGCCTCCAAAAGCTAGCGTTTCGGTGATTAGCTGACAAAATCACGGAGGATCTTAAACCACAGAAAAGGCCAAAATAGACGGTTGGGAATTGTCACATCCAACCTCATCAACAAGACAAAAGATCATTTTAGAGCATGATTACCCACCAAAAAGATCTGGAGTTGAGTGACTACATGTGAAATGAGTGAAAAGGGTTGTTATGCAAGTAGCCAAATCTGATCTGACTGCAAGCCTGCAGTTTTCCTTCACCTGTCCCAAATATCATTAAATAGCCATCGAGTGCTCTGGTTGAAGCAGGTTACGGTGATATGGGAAAAGAGATCTCAATGATCGAGCTGCTGTCATCATTTTGGTGACCTCAGCTTCCGTAAAAGACATAAATCCCTCATAATCAGTGCCTTGGGACTCCATCGAATTTCATTGTCAAAATTAGCATTGTTCTCACCAGAAAAATGAGCTCTGAAGGAGTAGCTTGCTGAAGCCACTATATGCAAAGTCTAAATTTTTTTTTTCAGGGACCCAGGAGATACACCCATCAGGATGAAGAAAAGTGGACCAGCTCTCAGGCAGGAGCTAGGTGATGTCAGTTATTTAGAATCCCATCCAGAGGTTTGCAGACTATTCCAAGCGGTAGGCTACTGCAAATACTGTGAAAAAATACAAGGTTTTCATCAGCAGGTGGCTGAATATTTTTCCCTATCATTTGATGGTTCAAAAACAGTCATAGGAAGGGAGGAATTTATCATAGATGAAGCACTAATCTCAGAGGTGATTGAACTCCCTTACATAGGAGAGAAGTGGTTCAAGACCACCATAACCAAAGATGTTGAATTCAGATCATATCTCAAGCCTGAGCATAGGGGAATAACATGGAAGAAGGCTGTGCCATCATCATGGTTGGAAGAGAACTGGCAGTAGCTGCTAAAATCCATTCTGGTCTATTTGACCTGTGAAGGGAGATACAATAGAGCAATGATCTATCATTTCAAACTCATGAACCACTTCATAGGTAAGAACCCTCTTAATCTACCCTTTTATTTACACATGAGTCTAGGGAAGATGACACATCAAGTGAAATCCCAGCCATCTAATATTATTGGCAGGCTATGCCATGATGGTCTTATCCAGCTATTGGTCCAATGAGTTGTTGAAGAAAAGAAACATTGCTTGGCCCTATTTTCTGTTCTGGAATGGCTTTGAGACAGGCCTTCAGCTAGAGGAGAAAGGGAAGTCTCATGTCAGGAAATCCAGCACTCCAAGGAGTGGGAAAAGAAGGAGGAGGGCCATTTCCCCAGCTGTAACAACTGAAAAACCTCCTTCCTCCTCCAAAACCAAGAAGGAAAAAAGGAATTTGGATCTCAGTGAGAAAGGTTAGGGGGCAAAAGCACACCAGGAGAATGTCTTAAACCTACCTTATTCATATTTCGAGGAAGAAAAAGGAGAGGATGCAACCCTAGCTTTGCAAATTGTTCCATTTACTGAAGCATTGCCATCCCCCACACCACAGGAACAAGAAGAACTAGCTGAAAGGGATTCCTCCAACAAACCTAGAAGTCAAAAGATCAATCAGCTACTAAGGCAGGTTTATGAAATGTAGGTATTGGAAAGATAACTGAAGAGAAACAATGAAACATTGACTAGGAGAAACAAGCTATTGCACAAGTCCTACTTGGATCAGAGAGAGAGATAAATTTTCTTAAAAAAGCTAAACACCAGGTACCTGAAGGACAATACCAGGTTACTCAGGATGATGAGGCTCCAAAGGCTGCAGTTGAAAGAAGCAAAAGCAAACCCTAGGATACACCTTGCCTTATCAACCCTAGTTGAAGCAGCAGTTAGTCTCCAGCCTTTTGAAACTAGAAAATGCGTAGTCAACACTCCTAACACGAAGCCTACAGAAGAAGAAAGTTGAGAAAATAGGCCTGAAATGACATTTTTGAAGAAAACCTAATAATTTTTGTAAAATAGGGCTTTCAATGGCTTAGGAAAATGATGGGTCAGTTCATTAGCCATCGAAAGCGCAACTTTTGGCAGCTAACAAGTCTGATAGACTGGCTGCTTAACCACTAAAAGAAAACAGAGGCTTAAAGGCAAGTTTTTGATAGACAAAACTAGTTTTGGGAAACTATAGATGGTTCATGGACGTGATCTAAAGACAAAGGGCGCTAAGGGATGCATCAGAAAAGGGGCTGTGTGAGATCCACTATGGCATAACCACGCTAAAAGACACCAACCCTAGATGTCAAGGAGAAATCAACGGGTTAATTGACAGAGAACCAACATCAGTGATCACCATCATTGTTTGAGTTATCTAGTGTTTAGTCAGTGAACTAAAGCTTCACTTTTTGTTAGATAAGTAGTTAGGTAGGGTTTCAAACCCTAGTTTGCAAAAAATTGCTAGTTTGTTTAAATTTTGTAAAAGACAGATCCAGGTTTTTAGGATCTGCATATTTTGTAAAAGGCTATAAATCCTAAGACTATTTTTATAAAAAAGGTTCAACTTCGGGGATTTATGAACCTATAATGCTTTCATGCTTCTCATTTTACTTATTCATGAATATAAGCTCTTTTGTTATGATCTGTTCAGCCATCATCTCTTTCTTTACTGCACTTATGCCTGAATGTGTATTTAGGTCATTTTCAGATTGATTAAAAAGATGATAGTGGTCATCCTATTGGTTGGTTAGTACAATTTTATTTATAATTTCCATCCTTACTAGGATTTAGACATTTATATGCATGTGTTTTGTATGTAAATTTGCCATCCTGATGAGTTCTTCATCTCTGCACCTTATTGTCAACTTCTGAGCAATTGTAACTAAAAGCCTTGTAAATGAGTGAGTTTTATGCATGTCTTGAGAGTGGAAATGTTATATAGGTCAACTAACTTGATCCATATCAGAAAACCCTAAAAACATTTTAAGTTACGAGGCATCCTTGAGCTACAACCTAGAGGAGTTTCTTGGAGTGATAACAAATTGGCGCCGTTGCCGGGGAGAGGAGACTGAAGCTCAGCTTCCCTCAGAGACGACATAGATCCATGCTTTGATGATAGACAAATCTTGGACACTATTATGGTTGTAATCATCTATCTGGTGAATCCATTGATATAATGTGGCTTCAATAAGACCAAGTACCAGAGAAAACCCTAAGGGGCCACCAGCAACACCAGTTTCGTTTCCTAAAGAAATTTTGAGAAGAGCTAGGGATTTACTAAGACAGACCAGCAGTGCTGCACAAAAAGATACATCAGGTATTTCAGGGAATCTTTCTGCTATTATTTCTTCTACTGAAATTCTTAATTCTCAGGAATTTTTAGATACATGAGAAAAATCTAGTGTTTGGGCATTTTCAAGCACTGTTGCTTGTGAAGATCCAATCCCTGGTGACTCCACTAGGATAAGTATACCACCACCTTCTCAGTAAGTATCTCCATCAGTGTTGCCTTCCTCAACCCTATCCATACCCATTTCCAATATGGCCGCCCCTCAATTAACCAAGGTGGAAAGGATCCTGGTAGCTAGGTATGAACCCCTAGTTTTTCCAAATCCCCTTGCAGCCATGCCTGCTGGGGATTATCTCAAGTATATGCCTAAGTTTACATGGGAAGGGGATTTCACTGCTAAAGAACATCTAGAGGCATTTTACAGCTATGCTAAAAATATTAACATAGAGCAAGAAGATGTATGGCTAGGGTTTTTGTGCAAATCCTAGATGGTTAGGCTAGGAAGTGGTTTAATGAACTTCCTGCTGTATTAGTGGCAGGAATAGAGGCCCTAGATGATATTTTCCTAAAGGATTGGGGAGAAAGGAGAGACCACCTCTACTATATCATGGAATTCAGCAAACTGAAAAGAGAAAATGGGGAGTTTGTCTCCAACTTTACCAAGAGATTCAACAATATGTACAGCAAGATCCCTATTGAAATTAAGCCCACTGATACCTCAGCTGGGATAACCTATGTAAATTCCTTTGACTTTGACTTCTTCCTACTTCTCAGAGAAAGGAGGTCTTCCTCCTTATCACTCATGTAGGATGTTGCCCTGGAGGTAGAGTCAAACATTCTGGCATCTCAGAAGGTCAAAGGGAAGATAGACAGGAAGAAGCAGCCAAAAGACCCTAGTGGGGCTTCTGCATCAGAGAAAAAGATTGACAAAATGACCACACTGTTAGATAACCTGACTGCTGAAATGTCTAAATTGAAGGATCAAGGACATCTACCTGTGAGGGGTAAAGGGCCAAGTGACTTTGCTCCCCGAAACCTTAATTTTGTTCCTTATAGAATAGGAAACCCCCCAGTTTAAATTCTCAGAAGGGAGAGGAATCAAGGGGAAGATCAGAGAATAAGAGCTCCATTCCAAAATGTTGTATTAGAAGAAGAGCCATAATTCATTGAAGAATAAGGAGAAGCTGAAGACAACATCCATTGCCTGGAAGATGAGGTGGACTGTTCTTTTCTGACACAAGTAGAATATGAAGAAGCCCTAATTGATGAGCAGATCACTAAAGAGGCTATCTAGCAAGCTGATAATTAGTGAGGTTACCAGCTCAGGTCTAGGCTGGTCGCTCCTCTTAAGAAGAATGCTGCACTGGTCAATCAGTCTGCTACATCAGCTAGAAAGGTTGTTGTTTTACTGAAGAAGGTGGCTGTCACATCCAAAGCATTGCAGAAAACAACACCTTCAGCCATACCTGCTCAAGTCCAACCCAAACATACATCTCACGAGGTAAGATTTCCAGATAGACTGCATTATTCTTTCAACCTTGAGTCTAAAATTCAAAAATTGAAAATCCCTTTCCCTTTAATTGAGCTAATGAAGAATGATGCATTTAAGTCCTCCATTATGAATTCCCTTTAGCCCAAGGAGCACATTGACACTGAATTTGTGAACCTGCAAGATGACAAGCCTGTTGTAACCCTGGGCCCAATGATCGAAGACCTAAAGGACTCATGCCCACCATTATACATATCCTTGAATATCCATGATAAAATCCTTCATAACTGTTTGCTGGATTTAGGAGCCTCTCATAAGCTAATGCCAAAGGCTATGATGGATGAGCTTTGCCTCAGCATCACCAAGCCCTACCATTATTTATTCTCATTCGACTCTAGGAAGGTCAAGTGCTTGGGCCTCATTAAAGAACTTGTTGTGAACCTAACTCAGCTACCTTCGAAAATCATCATGATGGACATTGTAGTGGCTGATATACCTCCAAAATTTGGTCTCTTACTATCTCAGTCATGGAGCAAAAGACTAGGTGGCACCCTTCAGATGGATCTCACATATGCCACCATTCCCATGTTTGGAGGAGAGACTAAGAGGCTATATAGGGAAAATCAGCTGGCATACATTATAAGTAAGGAGAGCAACTCAATGAATTACCCCATCTATGCAGTGGACACTGATTTTGGGTCATGCATTTTGCAAATAGATGATTCTTAGTAGACATTAGTCTAGCTCACTCATCCCACCTATCAGTAGCCTGAAGAAGTGACCACAACAATATGGACCATGTATTTTGATGGGGCTAGCACTCAAAGCTCAGTAGGTGCAGGTGTAGTATTGATCTCCCCATCTAAGGAAAACATCCATCTGTCTTATAAGCTTGATTTTAAAACCACTAACAACATAGCAGAATATGAATCCTTGCTTTTAGGAGTGAAATATGGCAAGGAGATGGGGATCATGTGCATGAATATTTTTGGAGATGCAGACCTCATCATACATTAGGTCAACAACACTTTTCAGACAAAAAACATCAGACTAAAGGCATACAAGGATGAGGTATGGAAACTTAGAGACTCCTTTATGGTTTTTGAACTGTCATATATTCCTAGGGTTTTGAATCACCTGGTTGATTCCTTGGCTATCTTTGCAAGTCTGTTTGTTCCTCCTTTACCCCCTAAGCTGAGCTATGATGTTCAGGTCAAGTACAAACCCTCTTTGCCAGATAATGTAAAATTTTGGAGGGTGTTTGAGAATGATGATGAGCTTAGTAAACTCCTTCAGTTAGTATATGAATTCTTTGACATACACATAGACCAGGAAAACCTAAACATGGAGGAATCCAAATAGCTCAAGTTAAGAGATAAAGTGACTGATTAGAAAATTGTCCAATTTCCCAACAACTACATACCCCGAGGTCTAGTACCACTGGAAGATCTGTTTGATCACAATGAGATCCCTTTCAAGCCTGCCAAAAAGGAGCTGGATCCTACTATGCAAGAGAAAAACATAGGGAGCCAAAGCCATCCTAAACTGATAAATATCTCCACGGTGTTGAATGTTGATCAGAGGTCTAAATTTTGCAGCTTGATAAAAGAGTTTGCTGATGTTTTTTCCTGGGAGTATAGTGACCTAAAAACTTATGACACCAATATAATCTAGCACATAATTCCTTTGGAGCAGGACACCATTTATTTTAAGCAGAAGTTGAGACCCATCATCCCTCTCTTATTACCAGTGATTGAAAAGGAAATCCACAAGCTCCTCAAATCCAATATCATAATCCCCCTCAGGTATTCCAAGTGGACTGCAAACCTAGTAGTGGTAAGAAAGAAAAATGGAGAAATCAGGTTGTGTGTGGATTTTAGGAACTTGAACAAGTGTTCCAAAAAAGACAACTATCCACTGCCCAAGATGGAACACCTATTGCAGAAAGTATCGGGGGCTAGGGTTATGTCCTTCCTTGATGGCTTCTCTGGTTACAACCAATTTGTTGTGCACCCTAATGAACAAGAAACGTCTGCCTTTACCATCCCCTGTGATACCTTCAGGTATGCTAAAATGCCATTTGGGCTAATGAATGCTGGGGATACTTTTCAGAGAGCCATGGACCTAGCTTTTGTAGGGCTAAAAGACAAGTTTGTGCTGATATATTTGGATGACCTAAAAACTTACTCTCACAGCCATCATGACCACTTGCATCATTTAAGGAAGTTCTTTCTGAAGTGCATAAGGTATGGAAAATCACTGAACCCTAAGAAGTCCCAGTTTGCACTCAGTGAAGGAAAGATCCAGGGCCATATAGTTTTAGCCGAAGGTGTAAAGATCGATCCTGTAAGAGTGGAAGCAATTCAGAAGCTGTCAATACCAAGGTCAAAAAGAGACATTCAGTCCTTTTTAGGCAAGATAAACATTGTCAGGAGGTTCATTCCTAATTTCTATGAGTTGGTGAAGCATATAATAGTCATGCTGAAAAAATATGCAGAATTAAAGTGGACTGACTAGGCAAGAAACTATTTTGAAGACATTAAGAAGGATATCATGGAGGCCCCAACCCTGATCAGTCTTGACTACACCAAGGCTTTTTATATTTTCTCTTTTGCATCTTATGACACAGTAGCAGCTGTACTATTACAAAATAATGATGAGGGTCTTGATCATCCAATTGCATTCTTCAGCAAAACCCTAAGAGATGCCGAACTGAAGTATGACCCAATTGTTTAGCAATCTTATGCTCTCATAAAATCTTTGAATACTTTCAAAATCTACATTCTCCATGCAAAGGTCCTTACATATGTCCCTTCAGCTACTGTGAAGGATTTTTTGACTCAGCTTGACATCGATGGGAAGAGAGCTAAGTGGATTTCCAAACTCATTGAGTTTGATATAGAGGTGAAACCCACTAAGCTGGTAAAGGGACTAGGTCTGGCCAAACTCATGGCCAAAGAGAACTGTGAGCTGATGGGAATAAACTTCACATGTGTCAAATCAACAAAGGTGCATACTATGGTAGCAGTAGAAGCAGAAGTGAATCAAGATTAGAATGACATTCCATCAGTAGCTGAAAACATATCTTCATGTGAGTGGTACTCAGGTATCATTCAATTTCTGCAAAAATTAGAAGTTTCTCCTGGTCTCACTCCTAACCAAGCACGATCCCTTAAGTTTAAATATGTTAAGTTTTGCATAATTGACAAACTGCTGTACTAGAGAGATCAGTCTGGAATTTTTCTAAGGTGTCTAGATAAAGAGGAAACATAGAAGGCCATGCATCATTTTCATTCCAGCACATGTGGGGGGAACCACTATTGGAAAACCACAGCCCACAAGATCTTAAGATCAGGATACTATTGGCTAGTCCTCTTTACTGATGTATGCACTTTTGTAAGGGCCTGTGACCAATGCAAAAGATTTGTAGGGAAGTAGCAGCTCAAGTCCTTGCCCCTTAGGCCTATTGTGGTGAATGGGCCTTTCGAGCTATGGGGTCTAGATTTCATAGGTGAAATAAATCCATCTTCCAGTGGACAACATAAATGGATCTTAGTAACCACTGACTACTTTACCAAATGGATAGAAGCAGTACGCACCCAGAATTCCACTCATCAAGTCATCATGAGATTTTTATATGAGAATATCTTTAGGAGGTTTGGCTCCCCAGTAAGGTTAGTAATTGATAATGCACCAGCATTCAAGGCTGGGGCATTAGTTAAAATGTGTGAATCAATGGGTATTCAACTGGTCCACTCCACATCCTATTAGCCTCAAGGAAATGGCCTGGCTGAGTCATCCAACAAAATCTTATTCAGAATCATCAGGAAACTGCTAGAGACAAATAAGAAAAGTTGGGATTCAAAGCTTAAGTTTGCTTTATGGGTTGATAGGGTAATAGACAAAAGATCCATAGGGACTTCTCATTCAACCTAGTTTATGGCACTGAGGCCATTTTTCCTATATAGCCCATCCTTCTAGTGACAAAGTGTAGAAATTCTGACCAGCAATAGATTAATTTCACTCACAACAAATTACAATTGATCATGCAAAATTGTCAACAATGGAGACTGAAAATGGAGCTGTAACACAAAATTATATTAACTTAGTGTACAATAGCCAACCCTATAATAACATAGTTTTCTGAATATATAGAATACATCAATAGGTTGAATGCATAAGGAGGCATCCAAAACTAGCATAAAGCAGGCTTACCCAAAATAGGCAAATCCCCCATAGGTGTAAAAAGATGATCCCAAATCTGTCATGAGGCTCACGAATTGGCAAGGGCGCATGGGCAAGCTAATGAGTGGTGGAATGGCAGCTCATACATGCTTTTGCATGGAGGAAAGAGTGGAGGATGAAAGGGAAAGAAAACAAGTTCACCTCACCTAGTCTTGCTTTCCTATGTGCCTTAAAACACTGAAAAAGTAGTCAATAAAGCAGAAAAAGCAAAAAGGCACCTAGGAGGCCAGGAATAAAGCAGATTTGATTCCTAAGGCTTTCCCAAGCACTACATGATTCAAATATGGCAAGTTTGACCTCTATGGATAGGCAATTAGCAACTTGCACATGGTGGGACTCATGGACTAGGCAAATAAGACAAAAATAAATGAATTAATGTCTAAGTGGGTAATACTATGGGTTTGATTATTCTAACACAAAGTTCTTTCAGGAAGGGGAAGATGAACCAAATGATATGGTGAGAAGGATGATGGATTTGGTGGAGTTATAGAAATTAAGGGAGCAAGCTGTAGGAAAATTAGAAGCCCATCAATAGAGGATAAAGGGCATGTTTGACAAAAGAGAAAAGGTAGACAACTTCCAAGTGGGATATTGGGTACTTGAGTGGGATGCTGTTAGACAGGACAAGGGAAAACATGGAAAATTCGACTCTTTATGGATTGACCCTTTTGTGATAGCCCAGGTACATAAAAATAACACCTTCAAATTGCAGAATTTGGAAGGTGAAGAGGTATTTGAGGGCCCAGTGAATGGGCGGTTCTTGAAACTCTATTTTATTTGAGGCTATGAGGCCTTATTATTGTAAATTAGTAGATAGTAGCTTGGTTTTGCTTTCAAAATAAACTCCATGCCCAATGGAACATTAAATGATAGTGTTAAGTTACTTAGTTGCTTTTAGGGAAAGGCATCTTTGGTCTAGGGTTCTTGGGACCTCACTGGGAGGTTCCCATCCCCAAGTAGGAGCTAGATGTTATCTACCAAATTAATTTATTTTGATAGTATGAAGAATTTAAATCATGCAATGAAGGATATGAATATCACTGATAGTTTGAAAGCCTCTGTTTTTTATTCGGATGAAAATTTCACAAGTTCTAGCTTTCAGTGGCTTAGGCGAGGCTACAGAAAACTCATTAGCCACTGAAAAGGGACGCTTTCGACAGACTAGAAAGAGAGATAAAAAGGGTTTAAACCACCAAAAGTGAGGAGCAAGTAGCATCAGGAAAGGTACAGTTGGTGGCTTAGGCGAGGCTCAGAACGTCTCATTACCACTGAAAAGGGTCGTTTTTGGCGGGTTAGAAAGAGGTGCAACATATACACTAACCACCGAAATCTGGAAGATAAATATCGGGTGGAAAAACCTTTCGACAGTTTCGATGAAAGCTTCAAACCATGGCCTTTACCTCTTTTTGTTTCATCTCTAAATATTTTGACTACCATTGGAACATTTTTTGACAGCGGTTGGAGGTTTAATCCTCTATGACGCCAACGTTTCGGAGGGATTGTCCTTTATATCATCGACACCGTGAAGAGTCTTGTGGTTTGGAGTTCTGACGCATTAGTGTTCTAAGGTTCTGATGTTTTAGTGTTTAGAGCTTCCAATCGTCGATGGGTTCATTACTGGTTTGAATCGCCGACACTATAGCAACGTTCACGTTTAAACTTTTGATCCTTAGTGATTAGAGGTTTCGATCACCAATGAGTTTGTTAGTGGTTTGAATCAGCGACACTACGACAGTTAAAAGGGGTTTTTTCAAATTTGAGATCTGCTGAAATCAAATATTCAACACGGCGACGGGGTAACGATTCCGACGGTTTAAGCAAGAAAGATCACATTTAGTTAGCCACCAAAATCCAACGTTTGAGTAGTTAACTGACAAAATCATGGAGGATCTTAAACCATTGAAAAGGCCAAAATAGGGAAACAGTTGGGAACTGTCACATACAACCCCCTGAACAAGACAAAAGATCATTTTAGAGCATGATTACCCACTGAAAATATCTGGAGCCGGGTGACTACATGTGAAATGAGTGAAAAGGGTTGTTATGCAAGTAGCCAAAACTGATCTGACTGCAAGTCTGTAGTTTTACTCCAACTGTCCCAAAGATCATCAAATAGCCATCGAGTGCTCTGGCTGAAGCAGGTTACGGTGATATGGGAAAACAGATCTCAATGATAGAGCTGCTGTCATAATTTTGGTGACCTCATCTTCCATAAAAGACATAGATCCCTCATAATCAGTGCCTTGGGACTCCATAGAATTTCATTGTCAAAATTAGCATTGTTCTCACTAGAAAAATGAGCTCTAAAGGAGCAACTTACTGAAGCCACTGTATATAAAGTCTAAAAGTTGTTTTGCAGGGACCCAGGAGATACACCCATCAGCATGAAGAAAAGTGGACTAGCTCTCAGGCAAGAGCTAGGTGATGTCAGTTATTTAGAAGCCCATCCAGAGGTTTGTAGACTGTTCCAAGAGGTAGGATACGACAAATACTGTGAAAAAATACGGGGTTTTCATCAACAGGTGAATGAACCTTTTTCCCTGTCATTTGATGGTTCAAAATCAGTCATAGGAAGGGAGCAACTTATCATAGATGAAGCACTAATCTTAGAGGTGGCTGAACTCCCTTGCACATGAGAGAAGTGGTTCAAGACCACCATACCAAAGATGTGGAATTCAGATTATATCTCGAGCCTGAGCATAGGGGAATAACATGGAAGAAGTCTGTGCCATCATCATGGCTAGAAGAGAACTGGCAGTAGCTACTAAAATCCATTATGGTCTATTTGACCCATGAAGGGAGATACAATAGAGCAATGATCTATCATTTCAAACTCATGAACCACTTCATAGGTAAGAACCCTCTTAATATTCCCTTTTATTTACACAGGAGTCTAAGGAAGATGGCACATCAAGTGAAATCCCAGCCATCCAATATTGCTGGCAGGCTTTGCCACCATGGTCTTATCCAGCTATTGGTCCAGGAGTTGTTGAAGAAAATAAACATTGCTTGGACCAATTTTCTGTTCTGGAATGGCTTTGAGACAGGCCTTCAGCCAAAGGAGAAATGGAAGTCTCATGTTAAGAAATCCATCACTCCAGGGAGTGGGAGAAGAAGGACGAGGGCCATTTCCCCAACTGCAGCAACTGAACAACCTCCCTCCTCCTCCAAAATCAAGAAGGCAAAAAGGAATTTGTATTTTGGTGAGAAAGGTCAGGGGGCAGAAGCACACCAGGAGAATGTCTTAAACCTACCTTATTCATATTATGAGGAAGAACAAGGAGAGGATGCAGCCCTAGCTCTACAAATTGTTCCATTATTGAAGCATTTCCATCCCCAGCACCATAGGAACAAGAAGAACTAGTTGAAAGGGATTCCTCCAACAAACCTAGAAATCAAAAGATTAATCAGCTAATAAGGCAGGTTTATGAAATGGAGGTCTTGGAAAGAAAACTGAAGAGAAACAATGAAACATTGACTAGGAGAAACAAGCTATTGCACAAGTCCTACTTGGAGCAGAGAGAGAGATACATTTTCTTGAAAAAGATGAACACTAGGTACTTGAAGGACAATAGCAGGTTACTCAGGATGATGAGGATCCAAAGGCTGCAATTGAAAGAAGCAAAAGCAAACCCTAGTAGCCAACTTTCCTTATCAACCCTAGTTGAAGCAGAAGTTAGTATGCAGCCTTTTGAAACTAGCCAAGGCACTGTCAACACTCCTAACACGAAGCCCGTAGAAGAAGAAAGCTGAGAAAGCAGGCCTGAAAAGACATTTTTGAGGAAAACCTAATAATTTTTGTAAAACAGGACTTTCGGTGGCTTAGGCGGACGTTGGGGCAGTTCATTAGCCACTGAAAGTGTCACTTTTGGAAGCTAACAGGTCTGATAAACTGGCTTCTTAACCATCGAAAGTGGACAGAGGCTTAAAGGCAAGATTTTGACAGACATAACCATTTTTTGGTGACTGTAGACGGTTCATGGATGTGCTCTAAAGAAAAAGGGCGTTGAGGGACGCATCAGAAAAGGGGCTGTGTGAGATCCACTATGGCATAACCACGCCAAAAGACACCAACCCTATATGTCAAGGAGAAACCAATGGTTTAACTGACAGAGAACCAACAATAGTGATCACCAGCATTGTTTTAGTTATCTAGTGTTTAGTCAGTGAACTAAAGCTTCACTTTTTGTTAGGTAAGTAGTTAGGTAGGGTTTGCAAAAAACTGCTAGTTTGTTTAAATTTTGTAAAAGATAGATCCAGGTTTTTAGGATCTGCATATTTTGTAAAAGGATATAAATCCTAAGACTATTTTCATAAAAAAGGTTCAAATTTGGGGATTTATGAACCTATAATGCTTTCATGGTTCTCATTTTACTTATTCATGAAGATAAGCTCTTTTGTTATGATCTGTTCAGCCATCATCTCTTTCTTTACTGCACTTATGCCTAAATGTGTATTTAGGTCATTTTCAGATTGATTAAAAAGCTGATAGTTGTCATCTTATTGGTTTTTTAGTACAATTTGATTTATAAGTTCCATCCTTATCAGGATTTAGCCATTTATATGCATGTATTTTGTATGTAAATCTGCCAGCCTGATGAGTTCCTCATCCCTGCACCTTATTGTCAACTTATGAGCAATTGTAACTAAAAGCATTGTAAATGAGTGAGTTTTATGCATGTCTTGAGAGTGGAAAGGTTATATAGGTCAACGGACTTGAACCATATCATAAAACCCTAAAAATAATTTAAGTTACGAGGCATCCTTGAGCTACAACCTAGAGGATTTTCCTGGAGTGATAACACTATGATTATGTACCTAACGTACAAGAATACAATAAACAATATGGGAGACAAGAGGATTCTTAATATTGCTTCAAACTCTAGTAGAAACCACCTATGAATTAAGCGAGGTTGGAATAAATATGTAAAGTCTTGGCTAAATCATTGTGAAGCTAAGGAAAATATCACTCTCCATAATAGTGACAATATTAAAATTATTATTAACCTAAATTTAAGGAGTAGTTGTGTCATGTTAATGAATTAGAGGATAAGAGATATTAAGATACTACCAGCATGGATCCATAATTAAAATATGGATTTACCAAGCACAAATAGGGATCAAATTTCTTGAGGTGTAAATTTTTACACATCAAGAAAAAAATTACACCTTAAGAAATTTGATCCCTCTTTGTTCTTGGTAGATTTAGATTTAAATGGGTCTATGACGGTCTTAATTTAATATCTTTTATAAAATAAAAATTTAATATGGATAATAATGTTGAAATGTTATTGTTGGAACATATTTCCCATATAGAACTTGGTTAATAATCTTCATAAGGTTCCAAGTGTTTAGTGTAAGTTGTTCCATGTGAAAATGTTTCTAGTTCCTAGTCTAATGTCTTGGACCAAGAGTTTTTCCACATTTGACCCACTTAGATTAGTGGTTATTCCATAAAATATTATTGTCCACTTACCCACTCATTTCCTTATTCTATGGAGTCAAAGCACCCCTCTATGCTACATTTATGGGGTAGTTATTGCATTTCCCTATTTTAAGGATACTGGGTGCACCTTCTTGAGGATTTGGTCAATTTGCTCATTAATGGTCCAAACCCAAGCCACTAAACCACCTCTAGCTCCCTCATGATGCTTCCTTTCTAACTTTTTGACTAGCCTAACCACTTCGTGGTCCATCTAGGTTCATTTCACCTCATTATGGAAACTACTTGGAGTTACACTTGGTACAATGTCATATATTGGGGGAATTAGTCAAGAGAATCCAACCTTAATGTGAACTACCCATGGTATTTACCCAAGGTATTGCATGTGATAATGCCTATATATTGTATTGGTTTTTATACAATGCATGTTATATTGTATTGTATTGTATTGGTTTTTGCTCAATATGTATTGGTTTTCTCTACTTTATGTCTCAATTTATTCTCTCATTTAATGCTATCTCTAGAATAACTATAAGTAAGAAATGCTAATGAATCTAGATCAAGGTGGTTTTATCATGACTCAGAACCTTGTCTGTGATGTTGTGAAGGCCAACTTTCATATGGTATCCGAGAGAGTTTGATTCATAATAATTCTTATTAGTTTTTCTTGAGAGTTTTTGTTTGCAGGAGCCTACAACAACTTCATAGATTCAAAAGCAGTTCCTTTTATTTCTCCATTCAACTATTCTGAGTTGAATCCTAAAATATGTGCATATCTCAAGAGAAAATGTCTCTATGATGTGTCCATTGGTGCTGTGAGCGAGCCAGAGTCCTATGAGGAGAAGTGTGATTGGATTAATGACTATGATAGAGCCTATGGAACTATGTGTCTATCTATACCTCCTACAATCCGCCATCTCCTTGATTTTATTGAATATCCATTTCAGATTTATAGAAATATAGATAAATCTCTTGGCATGCAGAAAGATGATATGAGTTATATTCAGAGAAATAAAATGGGCACCTCCTTAGGTGTTCTCACTCCAAAGGTCACGACCTCATGCATTTCTCAAGAAGTTGTTCAAAATGATGAAGAATAAGTAGATAGAGATTCAACAAATGATCCAACTCAAGTTTCTTCCTCTAAGGCTTCCTCTCTTTTCCAAGAATCTATTTTTCATGAAGATAACATACGAGTTGTTGCCATCAATAATGTTGAAGAGTTATCTATTTATTCCGTGTCTTTCTCCTCTATGTCTTGTATTATGAATCATGAAGATGGGTTGCTAGTTGGTGATCATAGTGAACCTTGTCTGGAAGATGGGTTTTCTTCACATGAGAGTATTGGTTCGGAACATGGTCAAGGAGAAGTTTGGAATTCAAGTGAAGATCTCTCATTGCTTCACACTCTTTTTCTTCCTATGTATTCCTCCACCATGACTAGTAGAATTTCTTTAAGTTCATTTGAATATGGAGAAGCCTTAGCCATCACAATGGCACATTTAAGACTCATGTTCCACCTTTGTGGAGTTGATTACAACATTTTTTCGAAGTTGATGCTTTGAGAACCTTATGATTAGCTTGGGGTCACTTATTCTCAAGCACTTCAATTCTCTTTCAGAAATGGCACCCTGGTTGGTTTGAAGTTCAAGTATGAAGAGAAACCTTCACTCTACTATCAGTGCATTTCAGTTCTTCTACATGGTCCATGGATTCATCATAAAGTTGTACAAATTCCTGAGTTGGTTGAGAACATTCCACTTCTTCCCAAGAAGAATATTTCTTCAGACATATTCATTTTGTTTGGAGTGTATTCCATTTTTTGGTTTCTCTTTCATGTCCATTCTAGAGGGAGGATTTTCCCCATGTGGTTTTCCCTCTTTCCTCGGTTCATATGGATTAATAATGTAAAGGGTGACCATAATACTTGTTGCTTGGGCCCTCAATAATTGCTCACAAATATTTTGGATTAAGGGGGGGTGTTGGAATGTATTTCCCATCTAGACCTTGCAGGTTAATAATATTCACAAGGTTCTAAGTGTTTAGTGTAATTTTTTCCATGTGAAAATGGTTGTAGCTCCTAGTCTAGTTTCTTGGACCAAGAGTTTGTCCACATTTCACCCACTTAGACTAGTGGTTATGCCATAAAATATTGTTTTTCCACTTACCTACTCATTTCCTTATTCTATAGAGCCAATGTACCCCTCTATGCTACATTTATGGGGTAGTTATTGCATTTCCCTGTTTTAAGGAGTCTGGGTGCACCTTCTTGAGGATTTGGTCAATTTGCTCATTAATGGTCTAAAACCAAGCCACTAAACCACCTTAGCGCCCTCATGATGATTCCTTTCACACTTGTTGACTACCCTAACCACTTCATGGTCCATCTAGGTTCATTTCACCTCATTATGGCCACTACTTGGAGTTACACTTAGAACAATGTCATAGATTGGGGGAATTAGTCAAGATAAAGCAACATTAATGTGAGATACCCATTGTAGTTTGTTACCCATGGTATTTACCCAATTTATTTTATGTGATAGTGCCTGTATATTGTACTGGTTTTTTCTCAATATGTATAGTAATGGAAATACACTCTAAAAAGGTTTTCTCTAGTTTATGTCTCAAATTCTTCTCTCATTTCATGATATCTCTATAATAGATATAAGTAAGAAATTCTAATGAATATAGATAAACGTGGTTTGCACATTACTTAGAACCTTGGCTATGATTTTGTGCAAGCCAACTTTCACAGTTATTCTTATGTAATGTTGATTATAGTTGTCCAATCAACATCCCACATATAATTTTTTAAATAGATTTTAATTTTTTGTAGAATTATATTCAACACCATTACAACATCTCCCCCATATTGTGTTCTAGAGAACCTAGGTACTCTCGGTATAATAAGGAGGTGATCAACCCTAATTTAGAAGATCAAATTTCTACCTCTTTTTCCTTTAACTAGTGTCAAGAAGAAAATCAACACTGCTAAAATATGAGAAAAATCTCACAATATATATAGTGAAACAAAGTGTTGGAAAATACCTAAAATATCATGGAACAAAATAATATCTCATCTTTGTGACACTAATAGGGTTGAAGATGAAATTTGTTTTCTCTTAGAATGTGTTGCATGAACCCACATTATATCACAATTTTAAAATATTTGTTACAATATTGATCTTCCTAACATTTTAATTCATCATAACCACTATGAATATCTAGTAATGCTTCTCTTAAAGCTTTTCAAGCAAATAAATAAAATTCTAATGTAAGCCAAGTAATTCCATTCCATTTTCTAGGTTCAATAAATAAGGTTGATCTCAATGATATTAATAAACATCATGCCCATTATGGTTGAAAGGATTTCTCAACTTCTCAACCATAGTATATAGTTGAAAAACTCTTTATATGTTTTCAACCATAATATGTTGATAAATTCTGTATGCTATGATTGAGAGAGTTTCTCTACCATATATGATTACTAAGTATTTTATATAAGAATATATCAATGTATGCATGTATATATGTATGTATGTATGTTTTCAATGAAAAAAATTAGAATGTGTTTTTATGATAATAATGATTATAGTTACTATTTATTAAAGTTAAAATTGTTTTGTTAATTTTTTAAGTTAGGTTCTATATTATATTACAACATAATAAAAAAGTACATTGTCTGATGTGGGTGGATTTCCATTGGGAAAACAATACCAACCACAAAACCAAAGTTTTTATGAGGATTACATGTCATGTCCCCATCTATTATTCTTACCAACGAAGGGGATATTTACAAATTTAGGGCCTCTAAATTCACCCCATAGGCATAATACGAAACTCATAAAAATAAAATGTGTGTGCAGATACATAAATAGAAAGCATAGTGGAAATAAACTATATTTTCACACATACATCATGCATATACAAGCATAATTATCACAAGCATAAAATAAAATCATTACACTTTCAATTACAAAGAGATCACTAACATTTAAACAGAAAAGATTGAAACAACTAATTGTGTAAGAGTGATTTTACACCCAACTGTAGGCACTATTTCCAACATATAATCTTTTTACTGAGAGGACACCCCAATATGGGCTATGAGGCCACCAATGAGAAGGGAACACCTACAGATTTCTCTCTCTCTTCCCACAACCCATTATTCTCTCAATTCTTATCCAAATACTCATCTAGATATCTATAGGGATCTCTCTTAGTCATCATAGCCATGAGATTCCTTCCAACTACCCCACACAACATAAGGAAGAAATTCCCATTCCCTAATCCATACTGGCTTAGAAAATCCAACCCTTACAGTTCTTACCAATGTGTGCAGTAAGAGTCCAATCTATTGTATGTTGTTGGAGAAACTCCTATAGCATTAATTCATGGCTTCTCAAGCACTAACAAGTGGAAAAAATTAATGGGTATGAGTTCCTATCTTTCCCAACCTATATGCTCACCTAAAACCATCTAATTCCTCTCAAAACTTCAACTATATTTCCAATTTTTGAATTTTTGGGTTTGCACAATCTAGGAATTGTTACTAAACAACAAAATCATAATTCTGTGTAGTTTAGAAATATGATGGTAAAAATATACATAATGAAAAATTGATAGTAGCCTCTAAAATATGAGAGAATGGAGGAAAAGACAACTGACATAACTTATAAACATGGAAGAGAGAGGAATCTTACAACAAACATATAATTATATTCATCATATGCTTCCATAGCTACATGGCAAGAATTTCCTCGCCAACATCACACATGCATTCAATGATTGGATAAAACAATAATTAAAGGAGAATTATAACCAATGGATTAGTTCTAAGATTGCCACTTGGTAATAGAGGATTTAATATCCAATTACCCCCCCATTCCTCTTCCCCTCTAGTGGAATCATAGCCCCTCTATTTCTCTTTACACAACCATATTGGACCATTTTATTACTTTCCAATAGAATATTTACATGCCATTCAAATTGGCATGATAATTCGACCACATGGTTGTTAAGTTTTCTTAATTGCTTAGATGATATTCTAAAACAATTTACAATAGTAGGATCACTGAAAGAACAACAAGCACATCAACACAAAGAACACAGATATTTTCCTTGATGAAACCACAAGGGAGAAAACCCCGTAAAACTTCCTCAATATAGAAATCATACAAGATAGTGTAAAACCCTTAGACAACTCCTCCTCTCTCCAACATACTTCTCTCAGCGAACTTGCTTGAGTGAAAAGTGTGTACAAATGAAGGAGGTGCCTCACCTATTGTTACGGAGAGAAATTCCTATGGCTCGGGGTACCACAACAGACAGCCTGAATCCAGAAATCAATCCTTTCCTATATGCAAGAGAAACCAAACATCTAACACTAAAGGATCTTTATTTGTACCTTATTCCGGAGAGTTGATGTAGATCCCCGTTGAGCTTTTCTACTCCATCTTGTATTGATAAATTGCTTCCTCAACATTTAGCAAACAAGACAAGCATGCTACATATAATTGTGTTAGACCTACTCTAGCATATATAATCAATAACATATAAGCATTTAAAAGCATCCATGGATCAAATACTCATTTAAATACACATTATTGGACATGAAAAGATATTTCTATTGATATAAAAGAAAGATTACAATAGTGACAACCTCTATCAGCACGTCTGCGAATCGGAGAAACTGAGTCCCCCACTTGGGCCTCCACCACTTCAATCCTCCATCTCTTGATAGCAAGCTCACAAGAAAAAGGCAAGCTTGGGAAGAACACAATGTGGTCCAAGGGACAAAGGGATGCAGACTCAAGTATAAGCTCCGGCAACAATGGACTATAGTTTTCTTTCTCTTCAGTTCCTCCCCTTTCAATGTATCCAAAGGGTTCCTTATATAGCTCTTCAATGGGGTAATGGAAGGTCGAATCCAAGCGATCTCAAGGCATATGGAAGGCCAAGAGACAAGCGATTTGGATCCACATCAAGGAAAACTCCAAAATCATTTGGCCTTTTGCACACATCCCGATGTACTCAAGTTTAAGGGTCAAATCCGTGTATATACGCGAGAAAGGGATTAAAAGTCACATATGGAAATTATTGCACGTTTTTAGGGATGATATTGGAAACATCAAAGGTACAAAAATGGTCCATGGGGTCTAAGGAGTCTATAGAGGGACATGGAAGGCCATCAAAGTGTGATTCACCATGTGTGGTAAAATCAGCTATAACAGATGCCCCCTAATGTGTGAGGTTATAGGGGTCATACGATGACCAAAATACATTATAAGTCCATCCCAGAAGTGGAGTGATGAAGAACCCAGTGGAAGAACCAACCATCCAATCAATACAATATAATGATTAAACTCTGCACATAACTGCAAGTAGATATAGTAGTCCCGGATACATAAGAGTACAATGGCCATGAATATGCATGATACAAAATATGACATGTGTGGTCATCACCATGTACAATATAGATAGATCAGAATCTCCATGATGAAGATATACACAGGATCATGATCTCCATGTAGGCTGAAGATATATAATGGATCAAGATCTCCAAAATGGCTGGAAATATCTGACATATACTGGAATCAAGTCATAAGAGCTGGAATCTCATGAACATTGGCACGATCAAGGAGGTAGAATATATGAGATGCCACCAATATGGAAGGTATTCTATGGCAAACTGCTATGAGTACATGTCCTACTATGTGAATAAAGGTGTCGAGGTCGAACATAGTAGTCCATCGTTTGATTACCGGTCATTGATGTATATCGTTAACATACGCGAGATCACCCATCAATAATGATAATGGGAATCAAGGTACTAGAGTGCAAACTAACAAGTGTGAATAGATGTGTTGAGGTCGAACACTTGAGAGAATCCATCGATCAGGGGACATTAAAGTATTGCCAAAAAAATGTCGATGGTGAGAGAACCTGCCACTGATGATTGCCAATCCCAAGGCACTCAAACATGACTCTAGATTCCTATCCCAGAATAAATGATCTGAAGTCGATGGCATGAAATACGCAGGAAGGAGGGCATTAAAGCATCCCCCATCATCCAACACGAGGTACTCAGCAAAGCTGTATAATGTGGAAGGACTCGATCATAATGTGCACAAACCAGTAACTGTACTAGGTGTTAGAACTAAATTTATTTTTGTCAGAATTGGTCTTATTGCCTTCAAAATTTTAAGTTTTCATGGGTGATTGAGTTGGTTTCCAAATTTTTCTCATTAAGCTATTTCCAAGTTAGCAAAGAAGAGAAGTTAAAGGAATTTTAGGTAAAAAGAGAAATAATTTTTTCACAAGTGGAGAAAAAAGTTTTATTAACTTTTGAATGAAATTTATAAAATGGGTTTTATAAAACTATTATTTTATTTATATTCAAACTTATATAGTTTTGGATATTTTTTCCAAAGTCAAAAAGCTGCCTCTTATTCACTAAACCAAGTCTTAATGAAGGTTTAAGCGCTAAACAAGATTTATTACCTTTCTTAAGGTATAATCAAACCATTAGCACATATAATAATCCAATGGCTAATGTAAAAAGTGAAAACTCATCAACGGGTATTAGTGTTTCTGGAGAGTAAATTTGTGAGGTGGTTAAATTGGAAAGGTGGTAGCGGAATTTAAACCACTTTCCATGTGGTAACTTTTGGTGAATTCCGCGAAGAAAAATGGTTTAAGAAAAAAAACTCAGTGAAGGCTCCAAAATAGACCATTATGTAAATTTGGCTTGGTTTTTAAAAAAATATTTCATTTGTGTGCTGCGTGCGAAAGGAAGGAGACAGTTTTCCATATTTCCAATGTCAACTTTTACATGTTTACAGTCACAGGGAAAATAGTGAAGATAAAGAATCTGATCAAGGAGATGGAAATTGATTTTAATAGAGCAAGAAAAGGGAAGCCACCACTCAAAAATGTAGAAGGGAAGCCCAAAAAGAACATCAGCCCAGAAGTGTTGCAGAAATATATACAATGAGAGCATTCGTGAAGGTATTGGTATGTGCTTAAAGTCTTACAAACAGAATTTACAGTGGAGAGTGTGCCAAAGCTTGGGATTATTCAAGTGTTTGGACACACTATTAACAAATATGGCTACCTTGATGAATTGATTCATAGGATTTCTCTTACAGTAGATGATATTACAAGGATAGATGCTATATTTTCTTTATTTACGAATTACAGTTAAACAATTCAATGTTTAGAAGCAACATAACATATTTTTTCTGAAAATGACTGTTTTAGTCATTTTATTCAACGACCTGTTTCCAGCAAACAAAGAAGAATTTAAAAAAAATGGAAAGATATTTTTCATCATAAAATTGTGATATACAATAACCTCTCTCAGTTTTTACCCAGGTGCTACAGATTGGGAGCAGAAAAATCATCTTCAGAGGGAAAATGTTCAGTTGTCAAAATGACTGTTCTAGTCATCAAATTAAAATAATTGTTTACATCAAATTAAGATTAATTTTGAGATAGTGAGAGAGGATTTTACTTAAAACATATCTATCCATAATAACCTCTTTGTTTTTTCACATAGGTGCTGTGGTTTAGCATAAACAAAGTCAGTTGTACAAGCCATTTTTCATGTTTTCCAAAGGACTATTTCAGCCATCAAATTCAAAGAATTGTTTTGGACAAATGGAATTTAATTTGACAAAAATGAGAGATATTTTTATTTATAAAATTCCTATAATCAAAAACCTCCTTCACTTTTTACACAGTAATCACAGGTTGGGAGAATTTAAAATATCTTCACAAGTCATTTTTCCAGAAATCTACAATTTTATTATTTCAATCATCAGCTTCAAAGGAATATTTCAACGAGATTGAGATGATTTTGGAGAAATGAAGACATGGATTTTGTTGGGAACATGTCCAATTATAAAAACCTCTCCCATATTTCACACAGCTATCACCATTAGAGATATGCATGAGAAACGTTGTTGTAACTGTTTCTATTTTTAGAGTTCAGTTAGGTTTTGAATTCAAAGTTAGGTAGAGGTTATTCTTATATAAATTAAAATGTAATTGATAGTTTTAGAAAGGATTTTCAAGAGCGGAGAGAATCTACATTGTAATGGCTTCATGTTTTTAGTAAATGAATGAAATTTGCAGAGGAGGAATGTAAAATCTTTTTCATGTCAGAGATTCTTGTGCCATCTTTTTCTTCAGTAAGTAATTTCTTTATGTGACTATTTATCCTATTTCCCACTCCATTTTGTATTTTATTTCATGCTTGAGCATTATTTTTTATGGGATAAAATTCATCCTGCATGCTCTAGGTCCATTGTTCAAGCATTTTCAAAATATTTTCTTCTAAAGTCTTGCAAAATTCACCCTAGTTAGGTGCTCTGTTTGATGGAATGTCTCCCTTTGTCTACTAATAAACCTGCTAATACCTCAAGACTGAGGAAATGGTTCCTACCTTGCCTCTGTTCATAAACTTTCAAAACCCTAACTCCTGCAACCTATTTCAGATCTGATTGTTGACTCCATTACCCAATGGTCTCCTCCATGACTGTCCTACCAAGTCCTTTTAAAAAAAACTTGTCCTATTTGTCCCATCAGAAATCTGACCTTCTGAGTGTCTTTGATTGAATATCTTGAGTATAAAAACTTTGTAAATAGTGAGAGATCCCTCTCTGATTGTATTAGGTCAGAAATACATTCTAAAGTGGTTTTTTCTGTTACCTTGGGATCTTCCTTTCACAACCTGGGTACATTCTGAGTGTTAACAAATTGGCACCGTTGCCAGGGAGCATTAGAGGAAATTTCAACTCAAAATGGGCCTCCTAAAATGAACTAATAAAATAATAGTTAAAATAATAAAATAATATTTATTAATTTTGGAGGAAGAAAAGAAAAAAACTACTTTTTGTTTGTATTTTTGACATATCTCCCTGTGTTTTTACTCAAATTTCGAATGGGAGAGCTCGTTGGATGCAAAATTAAATTCTGTATCCAACGAGTACTCACTTAGCATACTTTTGATGGACCCCTCTACCCCAAAAACAAGAAATACCTAAAAAAATGGAATGATGATGTCATCATTCCATTTTTTCAGGGATTTCTTGTTTTTGGGGTAGCAGGGTCCGTCAAAAGTATGCCGAGTGGGTACGCATTGGATGCATAATTTAATTCCACATCCAACGAGCTCTCCCGATCAAAATTTGAGTAAAAACACAGGGAGATATGTAAAAAATACAAACAAAAAAAGTAGTTTTTTTTTATGATGCCTATCCCCAAATTTATATTAAAAAAGTGTTTAAGACCTGTACGGTATTTAAAATTTAAAGCAATTTCATTGGCTAACACATGATGACATGGAATTTGAATAAAAGTTAAAAGGCCCATTTTTAGTTGAAATTTCTTCTAATGGAAGGCTCAAATCTTCCCTAGGTATAAACGACATACTTTCAAATTTGACTGTTGATGGTGAAGAACAGTCAGATATCAGCAAGGTTATGCATTTTTCACCCGGCGACTCCATCTTCAAAGAATCCAGTTTTCAGAATTCCTATGGCGACTCCACTGTCAAAATATTGTAAAGTTTGAAGAGTTGATTCAGTATATTCATTTGTGGAGATGCGTTCTTTGTTTGCAAGGTATGCTCCTATGAATCGTGCTCACTTTCCTGGTTTTCCAAATCGAATACCTAAAGTGGATTGGAAAGCAGGTCTTCCAAAGTTTAAAGATTAAAAGAATGATGATTCTGCCCTTCATTTGGTTAGATTTCATATACATATACATACGCTGGGAGTTAAATTGCATGAGGATTCTTTAATGACAATGTTCATGGCTACTTTAGAAGGAGATGCAAGGTCATGGTATGAAGTTTTACCATCAGAAAGTGTGTTTTCCCTTACTTATTTTCATACAGTATTTCATCAACATTACAAAAACCAATACCCCTCCTTGTTGTTGGTTCAAGATTGTTGTATGCATGTTAAAGGTTTCATTGACAACTTGCAAAACTTGTATAGTAATGATGAGTTAGTGGATGAAGAGATTTTAGAAATTTTATATGAGAACCCATTTCAGAAAAAATAAACACAAACTAGCTATCTTCACATTCAAGAAAAATCTCAGCAGTTAATAATTTCTTCCTCTACTGAAAAACATATGAGCCAAAACTCTGATTCAAGCAGCTACATTTCTTTACCTGAAGTAGATGATAATTTGCAGCAGTCTTGTCAATCTTTGTGTGACCAAGAAGGAAGTTGGGATGGTCAATCAAACCCTTCTTCATATTATTCAACTTCTGAAGTTTTTTTTCAAGATGAGGCTGCTTATTCCCAATCAGAAAATTCCTTTTTGCAGCAGCAATTTCCTCTAAATTCTAATGCTTCTATGGGTGATTACATGAAGAATTCTGATTCTACAAATTTTCAGTCTTACAGTCCCTCCACATATTTGTTTTCTGAAAATACAATTAAAGAGAAATCATCCCTTGGATTAGAATTGGAAAAAAGATATGATCATGAAGATGATCAGCATAGTGATGTGAAAGAAGAGGGTTATACTCTTGATGTTTTTTCTGATGATAGCGGTCAGCTTGTTAAAAATTATGTTAGTGATGGTTTTAAAGAAAATTTTAGTTTACTTATATATAATGAAAAGGAAGAGCAATCATGCGATCAATCTCAGTATGTGAAAGAACCAATAGTGTACAATAAACCAAGGGATCATAAAGAAGGAGATGAGAACTCTAAATGGGATGTTTCTTTAAATATTTCCAATTCAGAAACGTTTTGTCAAGAAGACATCTTTCTGCTTAATATTGTTGAAGAACAAAATGATATTCCTCTTGAAGTGCTTGAGAATAATGGAGTTGTAAATGTAGAAATATTCAATGAAGTTGCTGATATATCATTGAAAAACAATCATTAGAATTCCTTTCAAAGCTCTTTTAAAGATCGATTTCACAGTATGCAAGAATAGTTACTTTTTGGACAGCCTTGTCATGACAAACAGGTGTTTGAGTATTTTGAAATTTGTCATGTTTTTTATGATCCAGTAGTAGAGTACATGGATAAATTTTTTAGATGGAGTAGTTGGTCATATGTTTGTAGCAAAGGGAAAATTTTTCATCATAACCTATTGCTATTTTGTTCTTATGTTCTTAAATTTCGATCAAGCCTGAAGAAGAAATGGAGTTATTGGATAAATTGCTTGATTGGCTTCATTGGAAGTCAGATTTTGCTTGATTGGGCATTTGTGCTTAGTTAAGTAGGATAGGTAGGCATGAATAAGCTCGACATGTTGAGCATTTCTTTCAGCAGTTTTCAGTTTGGTTTTAGTTTCAAGTGCAATCTAGTTACATGTTACAGGTTGACAGAGTGGGATTTGTTTGCAAAATGGTTTTAGTTGATGGTTCAGTTCAAAACAGGTTGACGATTTCAGAGAAAAATTAAGAGAAGCCCAATTGATTTGGCACCTGGTCTATGGGGTTATTTGCTACCTCGCAGGGAGGATAACATCCCTAGTTGGAGCCAGTTGTTAGCATTAAATTTATTTTTGTTAGAATTGGTCTTATTTCCTTCAAAATTTTAAGTTTTCATGGGTGATTGAGTTGGTTTCCAAAGTTTTCTCATTAAGCTATTTCCAAGTTGGCAAAGAAGAGAAGTTAAAGGAATTTTAGGTAAAAAGAGAAATAATTTTTTCACAAGTGGGGCAAAAAGTGTTATTAACTTTTGAATGAAATTTATAAAATGGGTTTTATAAACCTATTATTTTATTTATATTCAAACTTATATAGTTTTGGATATTTCTTCCAAAGTCAAAAAACGGCCTCTGATTCACCAAACCAAGTCTTAATGAAGGTTTAAGCGCTAAACAAGATTTATTACCTTTCTTAAGGTATAATCAAACCATTATCACATATAATAATCCAATGGCTAATGTAAAAAGTGAAAACTCATCAATGGGTATTAGTGTTTCCGGAGAGTAAAGTTGTGAGGTGGTTAAATTGGAAAGGTGGTAGCTGAATTTAAACCACTTTCCACATGGTTACTTTTGGTGAATTCTGCGGAGAAAAATGGTTTAAGAAAAACAACTCAGTGAAGGCTCCGAAATAGACCATTATGTAAAGTTGGCTTAGTTTTTAAAAAAATATTTCATTTGTGTGCTGTGCACGAAAGCAAGGAGACAGTTTGCCATATTTCCAACGTCAACTTTTACATGTTTACAGTCACAGGCAAAATAGTGAAGATAAAGAATCTGATCAAGGAGATGGAAATTGATTTTAATAGAGCAAGAAAAGGGAAGACACCACTCAACAATGCAGAAGGGAAGCCCAAAAAGAACATCATCCCAGAAGTGTTGCAGAAATATATACAATGATAGCATTCATGAAGGTATTGGTATGTGTTTAAAGTCTTACAAACATAATTTACAGTGGAGAGTGTGCCAAAGCTTGGGATTATTCAAGTGTTTGGACACACTATTAACAAATATGGCTACCTTGATCAATCAATTCATGGGATTTATCTTACAGTAGATTATCTTACAAGGATAGATGCTATATGTTCTTTATTTATGAATTACAGTTAAACAATTCAAGAAGTTAGAAGCAACAAAGCATATTTTTTTTCTTCTGAAAATGACTGTTTTAGTCATTTTATTCAACGAACTGTTTCCAGAAAACAAAGAAGAATTTTCAAAAAATGAAAGAGTTTTTTCATAATAAAATTGTGATATACAATAACCTTTCTCATTTTTTACCCAGGTGATACATATTGGGAGCAACAAAATAATCTTCAGAGGAAAAATGTTCAAATGTCAAAATGACTGTTCTAGTAATCAAATTAAAATATTTTTTTTACATCAAATGAAGATGAATTTTGAGAAAGTGAGAGAGGCTTTTCTTCAAAAAATATCTATCCACAATAAACTCTTTCAGTTTTCACATAGGTACTGTGGTTTAGCAGCAACAAGGTCAGTTGTACAGGCCATTTTTCATGTTTTCCAAAGGACTATTTCAGCCATCAAATTCAAAGAATTGTTTTGAAAAAATGAAATTTAATTTGAAAAATATCAGAGAGGTTTTTATTCCTAAAAGGCCTATAATCAAAAACCTCCTTCACTTTTTACACAGTAATCACAAGTTGGGAGAATTTAAAATATCTTCACAAGTCATTTTTCCAGAAATCTACAATTTAATTATTTGAGTCATCAGCTTCAAAGGAATATTTCAAGGAGATTGAGATGATTTTGGAGAAATGAAGACATGGATTTATTTGGGCACATGTCCAATTATAAAAACCTCTCCCATATTTCACACAGCTATCACCATTAGAGATATGCATGAGAAACTTTGTTGTAACTGTTTCTATTTTTAGAGTTCATTTAGGTTTTGAATTCAAAGTTAAGTAGAGGTTATTCTTATATAAATTAAAATGTAATTGATAGTTTTAGAAAGGATTTTCAAGAGAGGAGAGACTCTACATTGTAATGGCTTCACGTTTTCAGTAAATGAATGAAATTTGTAGAGGAGGAATGTAAAATCTTTTTCATGTCATAGATTATTGTGGCATCTTTTTCTTCAGTAAGTAATTTCTTTATGTGAATGTTTATCCTGTTTCCCACTCCATTTTGTATTTTATTTCATGCTTGAGCATTAGTTTTTATGGGATAGAATTCATCCTGCATGCTCTAGGTCCATTGTTCAAGCATTTTCAAAATATTTTCTTCTAAAGTCTTGTAGAATTCACCCTAGTTAGGTGATATGTTTGATGGAATGTCTCCCTTTGTCTACTAATCAACCGCTAATACCTCAATACTGAGGAAATTGTTCCTACCTTGCCTCTGTTCATAAACTTTCAAAACCCTATCTCCTGCAACCTATTTCAGATCTGATTGTTGACTCCATTGCCCAATGGTCTCCTCCATGACTGTCCTACCAAGTCTTTTTAAAAAAAACTTGTCCTATTTGTCCCATCAGAAATCTGATCTTCTGAGTGTCTTTGATTGAATATATTGAGTATAAAAACTTTGTAAATAGTGAGAGATCCCTCTCTGATTGTATTAGGTCATAAATACATTCCAAAGTGTTTTTTGATGTTACCTTGGGATCTACCTTTGACAAGCTGGGTACATTCTGAGTGTTAACACCAGGAATGGCCGACATGTAAATTCAACATAACTGAGGAATGGCCGACTCAGGTTTGAACTTCCTTCGAACAAGAGCATAAAGGAAAATGGTGACTGAATGTAGGCAGCACAGACTAGATATACAAAACTGGAACATCTCTGCGACACATGAGGCATCGACAAAGGCTCCATAAGGACTGGAATCTTAACCAGTCGGTGGAGATAAACTTAGAGAAATGAGTATAGATCCTAAAGTCAAACTATTAACCCAACCAACAGATGTTATATATAGTGCTCTGTTCAAAGTCGACATGACTTGACTGCTACCAAAGATAATATATTTTCTTGTCCGTCTTTTTGGTTTTTTGATTTTTTTGGACTTTTTCAAATATTTTGAAAAGCTTGAAAAAGACTAAACTCGCTTTATAGTTATAGACTGGGAGGACATGAGTGTTAAGCGACAAACAAACTAGTTCCAAGCAGTGGAACATACCTATGCTCAATACAAGGACATATGTGTAGGATAGCGACACTCGGGGGAAATTCTCCTCCCGGTAAAAATAAAGAATCAAGTTGCAAAGGATATATAAAATGGCTCTACATGGCTAGACATGAGACAAGATTGGGCTATATGGCTGATACTTAAAGTCAGGGAAGTCGGCATAAAGCTCAATGAGGCAGGAAAAACTCATGATAATGCAATTACAATTTGACATAAGGGAGTCCCGGGGAAACAAGCCAGCAAAAAGATCAAGAGGAGTATGAGGCTCTTGCAAAATGTCATGGTGATACTATACAATGGACTCCCACACCCTAAAGGAAAAAGTGTCCACATGGGTGCCAAATGCAAACAAGGAGCTAACTAGGGCACCCATGTAAGGTCAAACTCTACCATTCACATCATGTCACTTCTAAAACAACAATAAGGTTCTGTGACATGATAGAATGGGTTCGTACCTAAGGTTATAATGAAACGGTCATAAGGTCATGCAACATGCAAATGGAGGTGAAATATAACCTATATTCTAGTTTAAACATCATACCTGAAATCGGCACGAATGGGTCAAAACAACGGTCGAAACAACGCTCAAAACGGTCTCCTACATCATTATATTAGTAAAAAATGGTTCAAAACTATAGAAAGGGGATAGAAATTTTCAAAATTTTGAAAAATTTATATAAATAGTAAAAAATTCAAAACATTATATAACATTTGAAATTTTTACCCAATTGAGCTCAGAGCTTCAAACAAGAATTCCGGGAGTTTCAGCCGGTGTAATCCGACACCGTTTTTTCCAGGTAACTTCCCATGCCCTGCTCTTTCATTTGCCTGTAAAATTTTCAAATTTCCATGGTCAAAATTGATTTGTAGGCCAATATAAGATATGTGCCTCGGCCCATGCAGAAATCGAGGATTTTTTTGCTCAAAGTCATGTACATACACGGTTGTTTTGCAAACAGTTGTGTATGCGGCCATGTTTAAGTTTTTCCAAGACATGTAATGACCAAAACTTAAATTAAATGTGTAGGATGGTTCTAGAATGGAGGGAATGAGAGCATAGGGATGTAGAAGAAGTAGTATAGGACAATATAATGGCTCAATAAGCTCTTCGTGCATGCAGGCTCTACAAGTTTTGGTGTCTTGGTGGCTTAAGGGCCAAAACAAGACTATTGTAGATGCTAGTAGACTACTGGGATCTTGACTCAGAGTCTTTCCAAATCAATGGGATGTCCCTCAATATAGAGGTGGAGGACATATACTTCGTTACAGGATTGTCCCAATGGGGGGAAGTGGTGAACCTACGTTCTCACGGGCCCAGAGGTGGCCTCACCATAGATGAGTATATCGCTGTATACTGTTATTTGGACATGAATAAGGTTGGGTTTCATATCCCAACAAACTCCATACAGGTACTGGGCCTGAAGGCCATACTACTAACACTCAGTAGGATAGCATGGCTAGCCTCACTCCACCAGGACTTGTGGCCCTTGATGTTCTATGAAGTGGAGTGCATGAGACCCATAGTCTATGATTGGAGTACTACGGTGTTGAGTAACATGAAACAACAACTCAATGACTGCAAGATGGGCAAGGTACAAAACTTCGGTTTCAGCAGTATACTGAGCACTTTCTTCTTTGAGCGTGTTCTGGGACTTAGCCCTAGAGTTGATGTTCCTTTTCACAGGGTTCGAGATCCAGCCCAACGACATTGGGTAGATGTGATGCACAGACTAGGTGGAGGTAGGGTTTCCAACCCCTATCTAGATTTCTTCTTTCCATGGTGGTAGCGGTAGATAGTTTCCATCGATGATTACCCCTATGCGGGGATAGATTTTCGGGGAGATCCTGACATGCCTCTATCACCAGGATCAACATACGGTGACATTGGTAACGAATCCCAACCCTCTTTTTAAGTTTTTTGAATTATAATTTTCTTTTGTGTTCTTTAATATATAGACTCAAAAGACATGTTTTTGCATGACAACACATAGTGACATCTTGTCATATGTATGCAGATGTAGGACCACGATGGATTGATGGTTTCCCTCGTCATAGACAGAGGGGAAAGAGGAGATGATATCATGGGTGTGGATGCAGAGTGAACGGTCCAAAGCATCCACACAAATGTTGTGCAGCTGACACATAGGGTACCCATGGTGCAGGTTGAGGATCTTCCTGAGGCCATGCAGCGTCAAGTGGTGGGTGTACCATGAGCATGGGTGCGGTTGTTTCGATGGCTAGCTAGAGTCATGGTGACTTTCCATGATCAGAACCCCCCTCCTCCTCCCCAGGCTTAGATATCTGGGAGTGACACATTTTTGTACTACNATTTTTGTATTATGACACTTATGTATTATCACATTTTGGATGTTTAATGAAAAACTTTTATGATGATCGATTTATTTATTTACATGTGTAAAAATGTATATTTGTGATGAGCTTATTGTCTATGAAACTGCCAATCTAACACACAGTTAGCATATGAGTCAACAACTTGATTATAAATTCTTGGAGCATGTATGTATGTTATGTTGTCAAATTTCCGTTCTAACAATATCACATGTAAGAATCTTTGTAATAATGTTGGATCCATAACATGATACAAGCCATTAAGTTGTGACACTACTAACTGTGAATCAAGATGTACCTTAAGAGAGAGAATACCATGTGAAATGTCATCCCATAGAAGCTCGATAATGACACTATATTCAACAACATTGTTTGAAGAGGGCCATAAACATACGCCTCCTAAAGAATATACCTGACCCGTAGGAGTATAAATCACCCAAGAAGCAGAGGCCGAGTGTTGAGTGTGGTGGCTAGCACCATCAGCGAATCCTATGTAAACAGAAGACTCCATCGACATTTGTCATAAGAAACTAAAGCTAATCAAAAAACCCAATCACTATAAGAAAGACCTAACTATGCAAAATATTGTACAATAATATACAATAATCATCCTTGGCTGAAGATCATGCATAGTAATTTTTAAGATAGATCCCATTTCTAGGCTTTGCCAAGGCTGTCCCTTCATAATTTACCAACTCATAGGCGCCCTTCTCTAACACACGTTTGACCATGTAAGGACCATGCCACATGGGATTAAACTTTCCTTCTCCCAAGGGTTCAAGTTAGCTTGATCCCACAAAAGGACCAAATATCCTTCACTAAACCTCCTCGGATGGACATATTTATCATACTGGACCTTAACGCAATGCTTATTCACTTCTAGAGCCACCAAGGCATCTTGGAGCTACTCATCAAGCTTCTCTAAGTGGACCAAATGTTCCTCCAATGGGGAAGTTTATGGTAAGAGCTCTACGGATAGCTTCAATGAAGGAATTTTGCATTCAACTGACAAGAAAGACTCCACTCCATGTACAAGATGATATGGAGAAAAACCGGTGGCAGTCTTAACCACGGTTCTATAATCCTAGAAAGCAGGATATAACATGATATGCCAATTGGTATTTCTTTGTGTGATGGTTCATTGGAGAATGGAATTAAGTGATTTGTTCACTACTTCAACCTGTCCATTCGCCTAAGGGTAATAAGAATAGGAATGCTCATGCTTATACCCTAACTTCGAGGCCAACTCTTCCATCATCCGATTCTGAAAGTGATTACCATGGTCAGTGACAAGCTCCTTCGGAATACCAAACTGAGTAATGGTCTAGTTGAATATGAAATGTGTGGTTGTCTCATAGTCAGATTTAACCATGGGCATAGCCTCAACCCATTTCGTGAAATAGTCAATAGCCACGATAATATGACGATGCCCCCCAACTGAAGCTGGGTTTTAATCCATGAAATCAAGCCCCCACTTAGTGAAGGGACCGGCGGTGATAATTGTATGTAACGGGGAAATATGTGAGCGCATATTGCGTGCAAACACCTGGCAAGGGTGTCACTTCTTGACCGCATTGACACAATATTTAATGATCGACGGCCAGAAATAACCCGCTCTGAATATTTTTTGGGCTGTAGAAAGCCCAGATAAATGACCACCACACGCCCCTCTGTGGAAATCATTCAACACAAGCTCAGCCTCCTCATGAGTTAAACAATGACGTAAAATGGAATCTACCCCACGACGGTATAATGTGTTATCCACTATAAGGTAGTTCTTGGATACATGACATAACCGTCGTTGTTCATCCCGTGAAAGGTGAGTAGGGACCTTCAATGTTTGTAAATATATGATGATATACCCATACCATGGATCCAAAGTTGAGATCAGGAAAATGTGCTCATCGACAAACATATCTTGACAAACTTCCTCCTCCTCCTCGCTTGGGAAATCCGATATAAGCTCCACAAGAATCAACGATTTTTTCAATTTTGCCGAAACAAACTTGAGATCGAATTCTTGCAAGATGACAATCCACTTATTATACTTTCCCCCTATCATCCTTCTAGTGAGAACGAACTGAAATGGATTGACATGGGCTACCACCAAGGTCTGGCGGAGGAGAATATAGTGTCTCAATCTTTGAACTGCATGAATGGTAGCTAATGCAAGTTTCTCCACATGGGAATAATGGATCTCCGCATCTATGAGGTTTTGGCTCAAATAATATATGACATGCTCCTGGAGCTCCTCATCCTCCTAAACCAAAACCATACCAATCGTCTCCATGGACGCATCCACATAAGGTAAAAAGTCACGGCTATAGTTGGGTGGAATAATCACTGGGGCCGATGCTAAGGCTCACTTCAGCGCATCAAAGGACTCCTGGGCTCGCTCATCCTAGCAAAAGGTAGTGTCCTTCTTTGAAAGATGCATAAATCCTCTAGTCAAATTGGCAAAGTTGATGACGAATCTCTGCAAGAAATTTTCCATTCCTTGCAAACATTGAAGATGTCTAATGTTTCTCAGGGGAGACAATTGAAGTATTGCCTCAACCTTTAAGGGATCGACTCTTATACCCTCCTTGGAGACAATGAATCCTAACAAGCGACTAGAATTCATGCAAAAGATGCACTTATGAGGATTTAACCTAACCTAGTAGTGGCGGCATCTTTCGAACACTAATCTCAAATGGTAGGAATGACACATTCTCATATGAGAATGAGCAGCAAGGTCATCCAAAAAGACTTCAATAATCGATTTGAGATCATGGAAGATCAAGGTCATAACCCGCTGAAATGTGGCTCTGGCAATTTTAAGGCTGAAAGGCATCTTCCGATAAGCAAATGTACCCCAAGGACAAATAAATCCAGTCTTATGTTGGTCCTTAGGTTTGGTCTATATTTGATGGTATCCAAAAAAGACGCCCATAAAGGAAAATACCTCGCTTACCGCACATTCATCCAAAATTTGATCAATAAATGGTGTGGGAAAATTATCCTTAGGATAGGTACAATTCAAGTCATGGAAATCAGTGCATATACGGATTTATCCCTGCTTCTTATCAACCGGAACGGTATTTGAAACCCACTCTGTCAAGGGAATGGGATAGATAAAATCGACATTTAATAATTTTTCTATCTCAGCCTTAATCATGGGTGCTTTTCTAGGATTCACCACATGCAAGCGTTGTCGAAAAGGCTTAGCATTGGGATAATTTTTAATTTCATGTTCAACAATGCGAGGGTCGATACCTGGCATTTTCTCATATAACCAAGCAAATACGTCACAAAACTCTTTGAACATCTCGGTATACTCTTGAATCTCAGCATGGGAACATTCTACCCCAATATAGACATTCTTAATCTTGCCAGGATCACGAGAGATATTGATAGCGATGGTAGGAGATATATTCACCATGTTTCCATCAGCCATTGGAGCAGGAGAGCTTAATGGAACCATAGGACTACCAATTCTCTCACTGAGAATCTCCCTAAATTATTCACACTCCAAATGGTCAAGATCGGGAAGAAAATAAGATCTATGATGCAACTCATCCCAAGGTGGCTCAACTCCAGACATGGCCTCAATAATAGCTTCATCTGATGAAAAAACACTATCATGGTAGTCATGTGCATGAGAAGACTCAACTTCCCATGCAGGAAGCACATATGGGTCCTCCTCCTCCATCCGCGAAGAGGAAGGACTAGGATCTACAACACATTCAAGATTCGCTTGATATGCTATCATTGTTGTAGGCAATGACACGTCCATTCCGATAGGCTTACAAAAAGGACTCAGTGTAGGAAGAATCCAAGGATCTTCCATATGGGTAGTGGGAAAAGACACCGATCTTAATGAAGATGACGGCCCACCGAAACTAGACCTGATCATAAGAATGGGTGCAGGACAACTAAAGCTTCCCATAAGGGATGGATACATGCTCATGACCACACTCCTAGTTGCTGACTGAGAGTGCTCGAAAATCAGGATAGAAGCTCCCAAATATGCGGTAACACACGGATTCTTCAATGATGTTTGATTAATCGTAACTATCTTCCCATTAAACAGAAAGTATACAACTTGAAATAGAGAAGACGCTATGGCTTGCATACTATACACGCAATTCCTACCCAGTAACAGATTGTAGTCAAGGGGTGCATCAACCACCTTGACCTCGATCATGACGGTCTTCCCTCCCAAACAGACCTTAAGAGAAGGAATAATTCCATGCGGCTAAAACAATCTACCATTAAAAGCAGTCAACATGGTAGTGGATTTAGACAACTCGGGGGAATCGAAACCCTTCTAACATGCCAAAGACATCACAGAAGCAGCAGCGCCTTCGTCAATCACAGAATGTGTGATGGTCATGTTAAGACATTCTACATGAATCAAGAGAGACACATAGTAAGGAAAGCGAGGTTGTAGTCCTGCGGTTTCAAATTTAATGATGGAGGAAGAATTATCATCGTTAACAATAAGAGTAGAAAGCAAAGCCTTCCTTTGCGAAGGACAACTTTGAAGTACTTCGAGTGCAGACATTGCACAAGGAGTCTGGCCCAAATCCTTGACAACTGAATAATTATATGTAGCTTGGGCATGAGGATTATTCCCCAAACACTTAAGGACCCCCTTAGGAATATGAGGTGAAACTTCAGGTTTATCCACAGGGTTTTCAATACGTAAAGTACTTCTGGGTGGAGCAGGTTCCTTTCCAAAGTCAAGTTGTGATGAACCATAGTCCTTCGCACGAGTCACAACCTTAGTAGCATGCACCATATTGATGCAACCATGACCACTACTAGCTTTCGGTGGATCTTGATCTCCACCAGACTGATCATGGGTCCTCGAGTTCATGTTTTGATTATGGGGTAAAGGGTTGGTCAGCACAGCTGGGCCCTATGCTATGAACCTCGAGGCCTCTTCTATATGAGGGAATAAGTGAGTAAGGTGGTGATCTTTACACAATTTGAAAGGAAACTTAACCTTATGTTTAGAATGCTTGTCCCCCCTAGCATTCCAGGCATTCTTGTCATTAGAATTGGCATTTTCATTCCTATTCCCACCCTTATGATTGTTTTTACCCTTTTTTTTATTCCTTCCGGGTTGCTGGTTACCCTTCTGGTCTGATGATTGTACCGAAAGCACACTCGCCATTTGGGTGGGTTGAGACGAAGCCATGGCTTGTCCCAAAGCAGATTGGTTGATAGATAATTGACCCACATGTTTCACAACTGAATCCACAGGTTTGGTACTCGTACAACCAACAATGCCATCGGCATGTGGTCTATGTTTGACCTTAGGGTTGAAACTAGAATGTGGATCATTAGGAATAATCTATATTGAGCAGAAATCAAATCCAATTCCTACACCCTAAAAATGGCTTGTTCCTCATTCTGAACTCTGGACGTAGAAACATCCTTCGTTATATAAAGTAGTAACGATTTAAGGAACCATTTGAGGAGAAACTTTGGCAGTATGAAGGCTTTAATCAATCTCTTCCATCTACGCCACTCTTGTATATGGTCCGAGACATGCGTGAATTTGTCTTGCTAAAATGTCGACAAGAGTTCTATACCAACATTGTAATGCGTGGGTAGTTAGAAGTGATTAAGAAAATTTATAGCTAGGTCTTCGAAAAAAAAGAATGCCTGCCTAGGTAACTCTATGTACCATTTCGCTGCAGGCCCAGTGAGGGATGAAATAGCCTTAAACGGATCAAATCTTCGTGTAAGGAATTACAAGAGCACCACAGGTGAAATGTAGTAACATGTTCACTAGGATATTCTCTTGGTTTTCCCTCAAATTTGGGAATGTCCAAGGGAAGCTTATTAGGGACAGTCAACCAAGCTGGGTCATGAGAGACTGGATCATTCATTAGTCTTGATAAGTCAGGAAAATTTAACGTTGTGAGGAAAGGAATCCTAGGTTGAGTAGGTCGATTCCACGCTCCCTGATAGTTTTGGTTCACATAAGACTAATTACCATAACCACCATGGCCATGGCCATAGTTCCCTCCTCCCATTTGACCCATGCAAGGTGACATGGAAGCACCATAATGTGGTGTACCTTGAATATGTGGAGCTACAAATCCATAATTTAGGGAGTAAGTGGGTTGTTGATACCCGTACCCATAAGGTGAATAACTCTGTGCATACTGTGGTCCATAATATTGTCCATGAGAGGTTCCATAAGATGTCCCATGGGATGTCCCATGGGAGACTCTATAAGTAGGAATATGAGGAATTCCCTACGATAGACCATAAGATGTTCCAGAAGTAGGAATATGACCTCCCGAAACAACAGGAGGTACTTGACTTTGAGACATGACTACATGAGTAGCAGTAGTACGAACATGACTAGTAACAATATTCCGGCATGAAGGACCATGTGAATGAGGTCGAGGAATAGCATTTGAAGAACTAGGTATAGAGGACGTAGGGACATGTGAAACGATGTAAGTGGTATTGCCTATAGCCACTCGTCTTGGTTCTGGTATCCGAATAGGACTACTAACACCAAGTCTATGAAAAATGTCTGATGTAGCCTCCACTGTCGGGATGGAGGGTGCAATGTGAATTGTGCTCCCAAATATCTCCACATGGAAAGGAATGGGAATAACCCCAGGCATAGTGCTAGGTTCAAATTTCGACCTGGTATGGTGTGCCGGATCATGTGCAGGGATACCAGACATGCCATAACTAACATAACTAGTGCTTGTAGGTTGGTGATGGGTCTCATCACCCGTAATCCAATACCGATGACCTATGAATGAGGGATCATACCCAGAGTGTGTAGGTATATCATGTGAAGGATCATACCTAGAGTGTGTAGGTATATCAGGTGAAGGATCATATACAAGAGTAGGATGTTCTTCCCCAGCCTCATGAGGTGGAGAAGACAACTCAATAATTTCATCTTCATGATCTCCCATCGTGTGTGAATCAATGTGAGAAGTAGTCTACCTGTACTGTTTGTTTCTCTCTCCCAAAGGAGGAGGAGATGTAGAAGGCAGAAGTCCTGGTAAATGACGAGAACGATGAAGTGCCGCACCCGAATGCACAATGACTCAAAAAATTAAAAAGACTCTTCTAATTATGCAAACCCTAAGCAAGCTACCATGCACATAGCATACACCAATATAATCTAAAGCCAATCACAAACAAACAAGGGTAGGATATGTGAGCTCCCGAATGAAGCAGGTATGTCTCACCTAGGAGAGGCTTGAGACTCCCATACACAACAAGCAAAGGTTCGTAACCAATTATTGTGGCCCTCATCTTCAACACATATAGCAACTGTGTTTTCCGACACCAATATGGCCAAGACACCTGCAGAATAACCCCTGTGAAGTACCCCCTCGATAACCTAGGTAAGGAAACTAAGGTCACCTCAATATAATCAATGCTCACATGGACAGTCATAGGTGGGATTGACCGTATGGGAAGGGTAGCAAAGCCTGAAACTCTTGAAAGAGCCCCCAGATACGAATACAATCCTGGAAATATCTTCGGTGCTACTCAGTTATGACTAGGGGTCATCCCAATCAATAACCGCTCACATTGCTTTGTGCTGAACTCCCTTGTAAGAAGAGGATCCAGAGAAACACTAATTATACCAAGGAATTTCACACTCTCACCTGGACAGACACATACATATTGTTTTTTAGTGGTCTTGGAGAATTTACTCACAATGAAATATTCCAAGACCCTAAAACCTAATCTTGTTGGTGTACCCTATCAAAGAAAATAGTGTAATCCATTTTAATTAAGTGTTGATTTTATTTGGATTATTACTCAAAAAGGTAGATGATTGTGCAACCAATGGTGTTATGACGCAACATGAAGTAAAATGCACACCTAACAATCAATGCAAATGCATTGTGTCAAATGAAAAACAGGGTGTGCTACTACTTGAAATGCAAAATTTCTTCAAATGACAAATGCAATCATTCCTATATGAAATCCTGACTAATACTTTTCTAAGCAAACTTGGTGCAAGTACCATGCAAAATGCAAAGTGCAGTGATGCATAATGATGCAACGAAGCAAATATTTTTGGATTTTTTGAATAAAAATGAGATCATAAAGAAAAATAATGACTCTACCACCCTCAGACTCTGCAAGCACTATCAAACAACACCTAAGAAAATCACTAAGGTAAAAGAGACCTAATGCACTAATCCCAAAACAAAAAATCAAAAATGCAATGACAAGAACATTCTTAAAAAAAAAATTGCCTTAAAAGGCGTCTCTGGTCAGAAACAGAGGTGTATACAGACTCTAGAAGCATCTAAGGAGACTCAGCAATCATTAAAACTCACAAACAACACTTAATATTCCTCTAAAAGGAGAAAATTAGGGCATACACGACTGTGTGCAGAAAACCCACGTATATAGGTGGATATCTCAGTCAAAACCACATGTACACGCGACTGTGAGGAAAAAAATCGCGTACAGGAAGAAAAAGAGATACAAATGAAGGAAAACAGATAACCTGAGACAAAATTCACACCTATCAGACACTACTAGGAAAACATGCCCCCAGACTCGACTCAGAAATAGAGAAATCAGAGCAATTCAAGAACATTGAATGCTGATAAAAACCCCCAAAGGACAATTACTAGGAACTCCCCAGTAGAGTTTCCAATTCTATTACGAAGAGAAATTCCTATGGCTTGGGGTACCACAACAGACAGCTTGACTCCATAAATCAATCCTTTCCTATATGCAAGAGAAACCAAACATCTAACACTAAAGGATCTCAATTCGTACCTTATTCCAGACGATTAATCTAGATCCCTGTTGAGATTTTCTACTCCAGCTTGTATTGATAAATTTCTTCCTCAACATTCAGCAAATAGGACAAGCATGATATATATAATTGTGTTAGACCTACTCTATCATATATAATCAATAACACATAAGCATTTAAAAGAATCCATGGATCAAATACTCATTTAAATACACATTATTGGATAGGAAAAGATATTTTTATTGATATAAAACATAGATGACAATAGTGACGACCTTTATCGGCACGTTTGCGAATTGAAGAAACTAAGTCCCTCACTTGGGCCTCCACCACTTCAATCCTCCATCTATCGATAGAAATCTCACAAGCAAAAGTCAATCTTGGGAAGAACACCAAGTGCTCCAAGGGACAAAGGGATGCATACTCAAGTATAAGCTCCGACAACAATGGACTATAGTTTTCTTGCTCTTCAATTCTTCCCCTTTCAATGTATCCAAAGGGTTCCTTATATATCTCTTCAATGGGGTAATGGAAGGTTGAATCCAAGTGATCTCAAGGCATATGGAAGGCCAAGAGACAAGTGATTCGGATCCACATCAAGGAAAACTCAAAAATCATTTGGCCTTTTGTACACATACTGATGTACGTGGGTTTAAGGGTCCAATCCGCATATATATGCGAGAAAGTGATTAAAATTCACCTATGGAAATTATTGCATGTTTTTAGGGATGATATTGGAAACATCAAAGGTACAAAAATGGTCCATGGGGTCTAAGGAGTCTGTAGAGGGACAAGGAAGGCCATAAAAGTGTGATTCACCATGTGTGGTAAAATCATCTATAACACCTATTTATATTCATCAGGAAAGTTACTCAATTTCCTAACTAGGTCGTCTAGGTTCTCTAATTAGGGACAACCTACCTGGAAAGACTCAAAATAATATTTATAAAATACTTTTGTGGGAACTATTTCTACGACGTACAAAACAGGTTTTACCTCACGATTTTTACATGACTAGTTACACCAAGGACATCTCTAAATGGAGGAATAACAATAATATAAATAGAATAGCTTCTGAAGTTACATGATTTTAACACTCCCTCTTAACTAGGAAGATATTCTACATCATCAACAACAACCACAACAACAACTATACAACTGGAATGTGATGATGATGCAAATTTATGTATGCATGTATGTATTCAATGAAAACATATTAGGATGTGTTTTTATGATAATAATGATTATAGTTATATTTATTAAAGTTAAAATTCATTTGTTCATTTTTTAAGTTAGTTTCTATATTATATTACAAGATAAGAAAAAAATAGATTGTCTAATGTGGCTAACCTACCATTAGGGAAACAAGACCAACCAGAAAACTAAAGTTTTCTATGAGGATTCCATGCCATGTCCCCATACATCATTCTGACCAACGAAGGGGATATTTACGAATTTTGGGCCCTTAAATTTCACGCCATAGGCGTAATATGAAATTAATAACAATAAAATGCCTGTGCAAATACATAAATAGAAATCACAGTGTAAATAAACTATATTCACACACATGTATCATGCATATACAAGCACAATTGTCACAAGCACAAAATAAAATAATTACACATTCAATTACAAAGAGATTACTAATATTTAAACAAAGAAGATCCAAGCAACTAGTCATGTAAGAGTAATTTTCCACCCAACCATATGCACTCTTTCCAACATATACTCTTTTTGTTAAGAGGTCACTCCCAAGCTCGGATATGAGGCCACCAATGAGAAGGGAACACCTACAGGATTCTCTCTCTCTCTCTCTCTCTCTCTCTTTCTTCCCACAACCCATTATGCTCTCAATTCTTATTCAAATTATCATCTAGAGATATGCAGGGATATCTCTTGATTATCATAGCCATGGAATTCCTTCCAACTACCCCACACAATGCAAGGAAACCATTCCCATTCACTGATCCAATGTATGAATTAAAAGTCCAATCTATTGTATGTTGTTGGAGAACCTCCTGTAGCATTAATTAATGGCTTCTCAAGCTAATTCAGATGTGAACCCCAAAAATACATTATCCCATCCACTTCCCTAGGATTTAGCTTTCTCTACATTTAGAAAACTTTAAATTTGGCTTCTAGTCAAATATTTCTTCTCTCGCAACTCTATTGCGGAGCTTTGCTTCAGCAGGTTCAATTCCGCAAGACAGGTTTCCGCAAGCTCCTTTCTGCAAAAGAATTTTTGTAACTCTATTTCTATATTCTCCTTGCTGCAACAGAGTTTCCGCAACTCTGTTCCCACATTCTTCTTTTCGCAACTCTATTTCCACATTCTCCTTTCCGCAACACTGTTTCCACATTTGTGGATTGCAGGTTGTAGATCCAACTTTTCCAAAATTTGAACTTCCACAATTTCCCTTCCGCAAATTCCTTTGTCGCAATATTTTACAACCGTTGATTTCAGGTGGTTTCCTTCATGACCGTTGATTTGAGATCAGATGCGGATCTCCTCTCTTAATTGAAAAATTTGATCGTGATCATTTATCTTCTTCTAAGATCATTCCCCAACATTCGATATTTCTCAAGGAGACTAGTTAAGATATTACTTACGCATTTGCGGAATCGATTTTCTTAAATCAATCAAGCCACACATAGGATTGAATCTCCATATTCCTTGATCCTTCAATGATCGACTTTGTCTCCTTGACCTGCAATAGGATTAATACACACACACATTCATTTATAAAATTCTCAAAGGATTATTCATCTAACTCCTTCGATGGATCATAGCATCGATCCATCGATCTCTACTTCTCCCGCTTTCAGAAACCCTGAAATCATATACATGATTTTCACATATGGACGAAGAATTTATCCAAACATTTAGTTCATGAATTTATACATTCAGACTGAATTCATTCACACATACAGAGATATGCCAAATACGATTTTTCTTCATTTACACAAGGAAATTATACATTCAATTTGTCTCAAAACCTATGTTCTGATCTCCTAAGGCTTGATATATCTTTAATTGGCCTTCCATGACTCCTACAGGCCCTATTGACCTCTATCTATCCTCTGTATCTCTCTTTTTCCCTGTATCTCCTCTCCTCTATCTATCTATGCCTCGCAGGCTTACACACACACACACACACACACACACACACACACACACACAACAATATTCATAAACCATTCTAGTTCAGATCCATAATCCACTCAATAATCCCTAATCTTTTGTTAACTAATCCTAATTACAACAAATCCTCTAACCTATATTATGAATCACTACCATTAGATGAGGGCTTTGTTACAATGACTCACTCATCCTCTTAGTGACTCACCATCTATCTAGAATCAAATAAAACATAGGTTTATTTACAATGTGATGGTTCAAAGACCATCAATTTAGAATTGAAGACCCCTTCTAAGCCTGATCCATCATTTAACTTGGAATTTGAATGGAGAGTAGGATGCTCCTGCATCAGACTCCCCAGGAAGAAAGAATTATGACCTCTTGGTCATAACCTTCTATCTTCAGTATTCTTGGATCCCAAAATTTGTTATGTAACTGATCATCCATCTCATCATGTTGCTTTGTCTTTGACATCTTCAGTTCTCCTGGTTTCCAAATTTTATGTTGCAATGCTCCACTAGCCTTGCTTATGAAATCTTCTTCTATCATCTGTCTTCTGCCACTGCTCTATCTATTTTCTCTGCTGATGTAAATATTCATTCTTTCCTCATGCCTTCTATGATACATCTTCATCATCAACATCCTTAGTTCTTCAATATCCATTCCAGTCTACTTTTGGATGGTACACTTGCATCTTCTTGTTCTGAAACTGCTGTTGTTCTCTTGACTTTCTATTGTTATCCACTAAATTACAAGATAATTCAGTATTTTGGCCTTATATATTCTCCTTTTCAATGCTGCAATCAAACATTAAACAATCATCTTTATCAATATTTGGATCGATCAACCAATCTTCTAACATTTCTAACTCTTCATCATACTTTCTAAGGTTAGAAAATTCTTCTTTGTCTTTACTAGCCAACTCTGCAAAAACAAAATCCTTTCTATACTTATTGTTAACCCGTAAAATCCCACACACAGCTTTACATGGCCTACACCACCCAAGGACATCCATAAAAGACCCTTGTATCATTCCATTAGACCCCCACGCCCTCAAAAAGGCTTAAGAATGAAGAAAAGAGCTTAAAGACCCCAAAAAGGAGCCTAAATAACTCTCCTAGGGGATAAAGCCTCCAAAAAGGGGCTAAAACCCCTCAAAGGAGCCTAAAAACCTAAAAGGAGCTAAAGTTAGGGCAAAAGGGGCTAAAATACTGAAAAAGGGTCTAAAGACTGGACCAAGGGCTTAAAACCCTACAACCCCCCCAAAAAAGGCTATAAAAGGAGGGCGGGGGGTCACTCTAAAAAAACACCTCTCTTGCATACTGTTATGCTGCTTGTGGATGCCTTGAGACTCTTTTCCTCTCAAGCCATCCACATCCCCCTCTCTTCCACTCATCTTCCCCATTGATCCATAGCTCCTCCATTGTTGAGTGAGATAGAGAGGTGCTTCTTCCAGCAAGGGTATGTCGACCCATTTCACCAAATAACAGGTATAACCTAGTTTTGGTTATGTATTTACTTTAGCAGTTTAGTTGTTCCTAACCAATATTTGTTTGCACGATTGTTTCTTATCTTGTTTTGAAGGTTTATTTCTATTTAATAGTTGTTTGCAGGTTCTCGAAGCGAATCCCTAACCTTGTTTGCAGAGGGTCTCACGGTTGTTTCTTGTCCATTTGCTTTCCTTTCTGTTCTGCTTTTCTTTTATGCATTTTCCACATGCAAGAACCTACTCTTTTGTCCTATAGACAAAAGGAAGCCATTGCTTCACCTGTAGCAAGGAGAAATTATTGCTACAGAACTGGCGACCATACTAGGTCGATCCCACAGGATCCATGGTTCAATTTTTTGAAATTTCAAGTTTTTTCAGTTTATGCCCTAGTTTTTAAAATTTCTTGTCAGATATAGGTTAAATATTGTTTAAATTTAGTTTTTTTTTGCTGAAGCCTCTGCAAGGAAAATCCAATTCTGTTTGGCCACAGTACAGGTTACTGTCGGCCGGATCTGACTCAGGATCAGAAAAACCCAAAATTCGGAGCAGGTCGCACTTATCGGGCCTGAATAGGGGATAACATCACTCTTTTAGGCCTCAGAGGCACGATCAAGTCACCCTTTCCCCCCCAAAAGGTGCGAGTTCACTCAGAAAGGCAGACCGCTTCTGTCTGTGAAATCTGTGCGACCCCCTCACTTGTTTCTGAAAAATTTTTGCGACCCCCTCACCAAATTTGAACCGAAACATGCAGTATGTCAATCAGAGGTTAATTTTCAGTTTAATAGGGACTTTCAGTGCAGCTTAGCCACCTCTTTCTAGCATAGTAGTTCTATTTCTGTTTCTATTTCAGTTTACTACAATTTCATGTACAAACAAAGTGTAAATTCAAAAAAATTTAATTGCTTAATCAACATAGCCTAACTAAAACTAACATAAAATTAATAGTCTTGCTTACCCTTCCTCCTCTACCTAGTCATCTCCCTTCGCATTATTTTGGGATACGACGAAGGGCACAACTCGTATAGTAATAGGCCCTTCACTGAATATTGTTCAAAACTGTTAAAAACATATGACTTGGAAGGTAGAGGGGGTAGCGAAGGAGGGCTTCTCATGGTGCTAAGCATCCTCCCTGTTGACCAACTTTGCATCCGGGAGGTGACCTGTGGATCCAAAGATGGGCTTAGTCCCATTGTGTTGAGATCCCAACACCTTCTCTCGGTTGAAGAAGAATATAGGTGTAAGGTAGTCACCTAGTTAGGCCATCAACATTCAGGGTAAAAACAATGGTATTTGTTTACATGATTTCTGTTTATTTACTACTTGTATTCACAATGATATGAACTCTATGACATATTCATAAACCACTTATAGCCACCTGATAACAGAAAAACAACAACACATATACACCATACCACGTAACCAACCCCACTCAGTTCATGACGTTGAGAGAGCCACTAAAATTAATTAATTTACACTAAGTTCAAAAATCTGCAGTATTTGAGGACATAAGTCCTTGACTGCCTTAACTATGGGAAGTACTTGGGCTCAGCCTAGAAACTCATTGTGAGGAGTACCACAGGAACCCCAAAGTAGCTGGCCACTAAGAGGAATTGCCAAGCGAAATGGGCAACGAACCCCACCGATTGAGTAGAAATGCCTGTGAGGAAAACGCCAAGTGCTGTCTTCTAGAAGTATTAGTGGTCGAGTGACCACCTATAGCCAATAGGAAGCCATTGAAACTGGGGTCCAAACTATCATTCCCACCAGATTGATACATAAATCTAACACAATTGATCCCCACGCTCTTCCTCATGCCTAAGAGGCAAACAACCACAATTTGGGACATTGAACCGACACTGTCGAGACCATTCACGATGACCTCTCACACCATCCAAAGGCCACACAGCCTCTGATTTAGATTCAAAATCATATCAGTCTGAAGCAGAGCTCCACACCGGACCATCAAGCCCCATGGCTAGTGCAAACCCGGATCCATTTTCCGACATAGCCATAGCTAGTGGACCCATGTCCACACCACAAGTTTTCACTAACAACCCTGCAGGTGGCCCCAGCATGGTCATGCAAACTGTCATCAGTCAACTTCCACCACCCATAGTAACCACTCGGGTTGTCCCACTTGCAACATTTGTGGGTAGTGGACCTTCCACATACACTGCCCCTCCTATAACATAGGGGGACAGTGCCTCGTCCACATACACTGTCCCTCCTATCACACATGGGGGTAGTGTCCCTTCCATCCACACTATCCCTCACACCACACTTGCGGGCATTGGCCCATCTACAATGGTGCCATCACAAGTTCCCCCAGCCATGCAGGTGCACTATGCACCTGCAAACCCTGCCACCATCGCTGTCCCAAATGACATTAACCCTGCTACCATTGTTAGAAATAATCGACCCAAAAACCAAGCCAATAATCAACCGCATGGAGGCAGTCAACAACCAAACCCTCCCAATAATGCTGCAGTAGATAGACCTGCACAAAACCCCCCACGACCAAATGCACCTAGACGCAACGCCCCGTTGCAAACAAACCAATCATCCACACTTTGTTATGTCTATGGGCACTACACATCCAAGTGTCCCCTCATGGGTCATGCTAAGCAGGCCATTCAGAATGAGGCCCAATAGGCCGCCAACGCTACGAACCAAGCCCAACCCAACCTGGCACCACAAGGACCTCCCCCCATGGTGCTTCAAAATCCACTGCCAGTCCAAGGATTGGTGGCAATCTACCCCCCTCCCTAGGCCAATCCCAACACTCCGAGGGCACCTCCCATGGCAGAAACATGTGTCCACCACTTGCTAGCCATGACGACTGAAGAGGTTAACCTAGAAACCAGACGGAATCAGTATAGTACCACCATCGAACCCGCTGACATGTCAGCAGAATATATGTCCAAATTGATCAACGTACGTCTTCAGTTACCCCCTTTCCCCTGCCCCCCCATACACTGAGTGGCCAATATTTCCATGGTTAGAGTTGCAGTCATCTATAGCATCGTGGATGATTTGTCATGAACACCAATGTCCATGTCTGCTCTGGAGGTACTAAAAACATGCCCAACGTAGTGGAAAGCGTTACTAGCCTCCCTTGGAGCCATAGACCCCTCCAACTCCAAACTGATCACATTCAACATAGAAAATGGAGAACCACACATGCCATCCACCATTGCCTTCCAACTCTCGGTGTCTATATAGAACTTGGTTGTGCACTGGTGCATAGTAGATGAGGGGGCATTTACATGCATTATGTCTACCCTAGTCTGGCAGAAACTTGGATCCCCAATTCTGTAGCCATCCTCCACAACTCTGCGGGCTTAATATGGCCATCCCACTAAATCCTAAGGAATCCTTCCCCATGTCCCCATCACGTTAGCCGGGAAGATAGTTCTGATTGACATAGAGGTTGTTAATGCTCAACTGAACTATAACCTCCTTCTCGGAAGAAGTTATATGTATGCCATGAGAGCGGTCACATCAACTGTCTTCCATCTCATGATGTTCCCCCATGAAGGGAATATCGTGACGGTTGATCAACTCACTTATCATGATCCGCAAGGGTTAACGACACCCTCCAATGTTATCCCTACCATCACCACCATTAAGCCACTAGGGACAGCCACACACGCCAATGTTGTCCTTGCAATCAACACCATGGTTGACAACACAACAGCCTCTCCATTTTTGAATGCAGGCCCTGGGTTGTTTGCCGATACCACCATGATGACTCATTTACCCTTAGTGTCACTTCCACCGACACAAAATGAGATTGCGGACTTGTGCATGGTCTCATCTAGCATCGCTGCACCCAAACAACAACAACAACTGCATACCAAACTGCAACCACAACACCATCTGCTGTCGTAACATCAATAGTAGCCGCAACATCATTCGTAGCTGCAGCATTATGCACAGCTGCAACCACAACCATACTCCCACATACAACTAGCACGGAGTTATCTGGGATCCTCACCAGTCCATACAATTCCCTTCATCTTTTCCCCTCCTGGTGTCATGATCAATCCAGTAATGGCCACCCTTAACCTGCCCAACTTTACATTGTGCTTTCCGGTGTGGTATCTTGATCCACCAGCTCAACCATCAATACCCTAGGTAGTCTTAACATCTGTGCAAACCATTGTAGTCGAGTCTCATCCCCCACTCGGTACAAAAAAACCAACCACTGCACCTGCACCTGCACCACACCACCCGAAAAGGGCCAGGGGTAAGAATGCCAAAGCCACCACAAAACCTCGACAGATCCCACCTTGCGCCATCTGTGAACTACAGGGCCATCCAACTCAGAATTACCTTGAATGTCAAATGATCCATGTGCATTGGATGCCATCGACACGACCAAAAACCTACCCGTGGTTGAACTTCCAATCACGCCAATAGTCAGAAACAAGTCACTGAGAGAAAACCATGCTTGCACCCTCTGCAGTTTGTATGGACATTATTCTAACCATTGTCAAGACTTTCCCAAATTCCAAATCAGTTTAGCCGAACTCCATCAACGTTCCCTTGAATCTGAGATCACTCTGATCAAATAAGTTCATGCCGCACCTCCTTCTTCGGACACCATGTCCATTTACATGATGTCTAGTTCTACAGACCCTCTTGTCTCCACCATCATCGATGGTCCATCAGACCTGTCTCTTCTATTGTTTCCATAGCAACAGCTACAACCACAACCACAACCTCAGTTGCAACCTCAACCTCAGTTACCAGGGAAATAGTGGGGTTCATTCCTGATCAACATGATCCTTTTCATTTTTCTTTTCCTTTTCCTTTTCCTACCATCTGGGATCATGAGTAAGTCTGTCTTGGCAAACCGCAATCTACAGGATTTCACACTAGGAGATCCTGTGTGGTACCTTGAACCACCTACCCTACCTCTAAGGCCCCAGGATGTGTTGACTCATGTCCATCCAATTGAGATGATGTTGCACCTACCTCCAGGTCCATCAAAGACTCCTCTTATCTCCAGGCCTACCCCTCTTCCTCCAACAGAGACTGGGGGCAAGGCCACAAAAACCACAACCAATACCATTTACATGATATCTAGAACTAGTTTCCCTTTCATCTTGTTGGTTATGGAAGATCCACCTAATCTATTCTGGCACCACTTACGCGATGACAGAGATATATGTAAGACTGCCTTCGGTTTTACCCCATTCCCTTTAAACCACAGTGTGGAATTGGTTCTTCCCATAAAAGACCAGATTCCATCACCCTGCCTTGCCAATGACCTTCATCTTGACAAGGGGGCATACCTCTTTGCTGATTTAGATGGAAAACTCTTGGATAACCCCCACAACGGGCTCTACTTAAAGAGATTTTATGCTTGACATCACCAATGAGTCGCTTCATTTTCTTTTCTTGTTTTTTCAACATTTTTTACCACAAGTCAGGGGCAGCACCATTAGTTGCTACTCCAAAGTCACCTGGATCCTGCTCGAGACACCTCTCACACCTCTGGGCTCAAATTTCACCCTCTATATCCTTACGAGACCATCATCTCATGTTTAAAAAATAAATTTTGGTACCATTTCCCACAAGTAGCCTCGATTTATGAGCCACACCATGACGATGCAAGTGTCTACGGACCTGTACTTGTATCACTCTTTCTTACCGCTACTCATGCGGGTTATCGGGCCACTTCCCGTTAAGGGTCACCATTTTTATTTTTTTATTTTTTTTATTTTAACACATAGTTGTCTACTCCGTCTACCACACCTCACACGGACATCTGGACCATTGTCCACAAAACGGATCATTTCCTTAGCACGTATTTGGCATATAAATGCCCCGAGACTTGCACTCACATCACATGTAGTCAAGTTTGTCCACCGCAACTCATGCATGCTCTCCTGAACTCTGTCTGCGAGACACCTCAGTTTGCATGCCTCTACTGCACCGACTCACGAGCCTCTATCGCGATCTATCCGTGCATGTATAGGTATGTTTGAGAGCCTTCTGCTCCATCCATACTGCGCAGATGACCTTTGAACCACTGTCCACCGTCCCGACATGGGGCATCGCCTGTGCCACCACAATCGGTTGACCATGCTGGATTTTCGTTTAAGCTCTTTTCTGACTCCTTAAAACAATGAAAATATAGCCGAGCGCAGCTGCTTCCTTTCCCGCTCACTAAAGTATAGGAAAGGGCATCTACATCGTCTCGTTTACCTCCTTCTATGGACCATGTAGACCATCAATCGAAAAGGACCTCCTTGGCACACTCAAGCCAAGACCATTCCCCTTTGCATACTTTTATGCTTTCTCAGGCAGAGGGGCCGCACCTTATGAAAAAGCTCACTATAGGTTGTCATTAAGCTCTTTTCTAGCCTTCTCATCAAGAAAAGATTGCCAAGCAAACTTGGTTTCATTCATGCTTGCAAAATTATTTGAATGACCATCCAGTCAGTATAGATTTAACCTTTTCCGGCCTGATTGGACTACCAATGGTAAAGAAGTATCTCATCCCCTAAAGGATGGGTGAGCTATCCTATGTATACTTTTATCCTTTTTCAGGCATAGGAGACTACCAACGAAAAAGAGCCCCCACTGGAGTCTTCTTCGTGCTTTCAGACTCTCTAAAATTGAAAGCACCATTGAGCATTTACCTTCTCGGGCTCATAAAAAATTCAAGAGATTGTATCAAAATGGTGTCCCTAGACACCACCCCACACAAAATAGTTTGGCAGCATTCCCACATTGGGTCACCTTTGTTTAGAGTACTCTGCAATGTGTCTTCCTTGGATCCCTTCAATATCAAAAGTGTCTACCTCTTCCAAGTATTTCCCATATGCAGTGACACCCCCGGTATTAAAGCTATGATCCCATTCCCATGAGTCAAGTTTCATTTGCTGGGTGGTCCACCCTATTGTCATACTCTGAATAAAGGAATTTTGACTCTACCACACTCCCCCGCCCTCCCCCCTCATTCAGTGGGTCAGTCCCTAGATTGTCTCACACCTTTCAGTTATCTCCCTCATGCTTTTGGTCAAGGAAACACCATTGCATTGACTAGGGGAAGGTCTCCCTCTATCGACGACAATACATATATTCCAGAGGATAGACCCAGAGGTCCCTGTATCCTGGTTTCATTAACCTCATTGATGAGTTCCTTGGACCACTTGAGAGGAGTCCTTAGCACCTCTCGGGATGGTTGTTTCCCACGTGCTCGACTCCAACTACATCATTGCACCGTTGAGATTCGTACAAGGTTTGGTCCGTGTAGTATTTGGTCAAAGACCCTGGATATCACCTGACTATAGCACATTGAGGTATTTGAGGGACCTAAACAGGTGTTGCAGCTGTAACGTTTTCCCAAATTTTTTAAAATTTTGGACCCTCCTTTTAGATTTTGTCTTGCTTGGATTGCTAAACTTTTTTGTTCCTCTGCTGCGAGTTTGATCTTTTTGAGGTTGGTTTAAGGTAAATTGTTGATCCTCTCGGAAGATGAATGATCTAAAACTGTCAATGCTTTTGAATGTGGGACTTAGCATTTTAATCTTTTTCGATAATTTGGTTTTATCACTGTTAGATTTTTTGTTGAAGTTTGAATTGGAGTTTTAGTTCTATGTGCCGCTGCTGTTTCAGAGATGAAAATAACTATTTTAACCGCTGCATAACTTCAAAGTCTCCCAAGCACTTAATTTTTTTATGATTTTTTGTGTTTCAATGATTTGTGAGTCGGGGCACTAGTCCTCTTTGCAGCCGCCATTTGGGAAAGCTAAACAATGAATGACCCGATGAATAGTTTTGTTTTCTGTCGATTTCCTTGTTTTTTTTTAATTATTTTGCGATGATTTGTTTTAACACTATTGGAAGTCAATTGATTTTTGTTTTGAAGCTGTAGTCATCTGTGTAGTCGTTGTTTCATAGGATCAATAATAAATGTTCTGACAGTTTAGGATTTACCCACGCCGATTTCATGTTTTATTGGTTTTCCTCTTTTCGCTATCAGAATTCTGTTAGTTTTTGATCGGGGGATTAGGCGTTGGCTGTTTCGATCGCCGATGGTTTCGTGTTTTGTGGAAGCCGTAGTCTATTTTAATCCCGCCATTGCAACTCTAGAGCGGACTAACCATCCGACATGATTGTTCTATTTTTTACCGATGTTTGATTTTTGCTGTTGGTTTGATTTTCGCCGATTGTTTTCTTTTATTGCGGAACCCATAGTATGTGCGTCGCCTGTCATTGTGGCTCCTTAGCAGGATAATTGCCCGATCCTTAGTTTTCCATTCATCGATGAGGATTGTATCTTCCTGATGCTTAGTTTTTCCTTCCATGGGCGATGAAAAATTTTCTGTTTTTATATAGTTAAGGTTTTCACGTTGAAAACGTAGTACCGGGTTTCACTTTGATGCTCATCTTTATTGGTAGTATGGTTTACGTTTTATTGAAAGTGGTCTAGATAAATGATGAGTTTTTCGTTTTAATTGCAGATAGACCTAGGATATTTTTTCAAATCCAGTTGATGATTACTGTTGCAAAGGAGATATATCTAGAAGCCAAAGCGGAAGGGAGGAAACAAGGAAAGAAGAGGCTGAAGCATAGAGAAGCAAGATTAAAAACAAGACCAGCGGATTTGATAACAGCAGAGGCTCAAGGAAAAGTTGATCACTGATTGAGCTAGTCTCTCATTATAAAACTACTATTAGCTTTTAGTGAAATGTAACGTATTGTCTAAATCATGAGCACTCAAAAAAGGACAAAATTGTGAGATTAAATGGTTGAGGAGCCCAAAGGTCACCAAGGGGCAGTCCAAGAGTTTGGCTTGTAGTAGAAGTATAGGAGAGTTATATAGAGAAGGGAAGTTTTTCTTAGTTATACTTGTGAGAACATGTTGTAAGAGGAACTATTTCGTTTTGCAATGGATAATTACAATTTTTCCTGTTGGAGAAAGCTTTGGTGGAATGTTCAAATGCTGTGAAATGGATGTTGTTGAAGGGGAACTATTTCGTTTTCAGCCTTTTTCCATTAACTGTGAGATTTTTTTAACTTGTTGAACCTATGTTCTTGTATGAATGCTCTTTGGTTTATTTTATGAAAATTTCCACTATGAGTAATGAATGATGTTCATAAAGAATTGGCTATCTGGTTGTCCAAATATCTTTACATGTTCATGTGTTTTGAAAGAAGTATCAACTATCTGTGATTGTTCATAATGCATGTACAAAATACATTACTCATTAATGAATGATAATCTTGCTCCCTAGGGATAGGTTAGGTAGTTAGTTTTAATTTCTTGTTGTGTGTGATTTAGATGCTAGAGAGTTTAAGATGAGAGGTAAGAACCCGCGCATCACATTGTGATTGCTCCTCGTACTCTTGATCAATCTGTATTTTAGATAGGCACTTACATCTCATACTTAAAACTAAAAACATAAAAATATACATGGTGGACCGGGTCACAACCGGTAAAACCTTTTATTTTTGTTACTTGACCTATGGTAGCCAGACCGTAAACCGGACAGATTCCCCATACCAAATAGTCACGGGATAGTTGGGAATGTTGAATGGGGAGAATCCCTTTATGTTGTCACCTGCTATTTTCTAGGCCTCAATAGTTTCTTGCGCTAGAAGGAGGGCCGCTAGTGCATGGCTGGCCAAGGAAAATCGTCTCCTCGAAATTACTCCACCAGTGATAGTTTAGAAAGCATTTTGTTTCCCAATCGAATTCTTGAATAGAAGTGGAAAGAATACTTGTTTTATGTTGATAATGAAGTTGTTAATGATATGAGAAGACACACTAGGGATTATGTGAAGAATATCAGAGGATTACCGATTATCCCTGATTTACCTAGAAGAGAGTATAAGAAAAAAGACCGCCCTGTATTGGAAGACTCAGTTTTGGTTGGAGATTTGGAAGAATTGGTAGAAACAGCCTTACAGGAAGTTGTTTAGCCTTTGAATCAAGTAGGCCTAGATACACCTTTTTGTTCACTTGTTCATACTCCTATTCATTCACCATCTCACTCTCCACCCTGACTCATGGCAGGCATAAACGCTAATCAACCACCCAACCCACCAAATCCACCACCTACTTGGAAAGCCGGATCACCTTTAAACCTAACACCTCCTTTGTATGACTTACCTCAGAATTTTGAGAAGATGCTGCCCAAGTTTGACCCAAGTGAGAGGATTTTAGTAGATAAATATTTGCAAAGTTTCTACTTGGCCATAGAAGGATTAACGGCTGGAGAACACAAAGATGTAGTCTGCAAACTTTTTCCACATACCCTTAAAGGAGCAGCAACTTCATGGTATTTTGGTCTGCCTGCAAACTCAATCCCAGATTGGGATACTTTTGAAAGGATATTCAGAAGCAAATATGCAGCCCAAAAGACTCATGCAGCTCTCATGAAAGGACTGTGCGCTTTAAAGAAAGAAAGAAAAGACAAGGTGCATAGTTTTACCTAAAGGTTTGCTGCTTATCTTAAGAATTTCTCTGCAGCTGATAAGCCCTCTGATAAAGTTCTGATTGAGTATTATACTTTATCTTTAGGGCCTGACTTGGGCATGTTTGCGAAGATGCAAGTCAAACCTACATTGTCAGAAACATATGAAGAGGAGGAGAGAGTAGAAGCTGAAAAAGAGAGCATAGAAGACTATCCTGAGCAGTCGGGAGAAAAACCTTTTGGTAAGAAAGCCTTATTATTTACTAAGCCCAAGGAAGAGTAGTCACATGACTTTGAGGGGATGGAAAATGGATGCAGAAAATTTCTAACAAAATAATAGATTTGGAAAAGGAAAAGGAAGCTCAGAAAGCCTATAAGCCTTACTACAAGAGAAGAGAGGATAACAATCAGTCTAAACCTCCTCCACACAGTCCTACAACAATGAAATTGATAAAGGTAGGTATGGATAAATTTTTCACTTTTCATCAACAGCCCCATTTTGAAAAAAATTGTCCTTAATGGATAAATTCGATGACATTAGTTATGAAACAGCTATTGGACTCTAAATTAACAGAATTTGAGGATGATGAAGAAAAACATAGTAAACCCATAGAAAAACAAGAGGATGATGCTTTGGTTTTATGGGACTGTGTCTCACTTTTTGATACAAAAGAATAAGAAACAACAGAAAAAAATGTGACAATAAGAAGTCAAGGCTTGTTAAGTAAAGATAGATCAGTAATCCCGAAAAATAAGAGACTTCAAGAGAACATAAAGAAAATTCAGAAAAGTACCACAGCTGAAAACATACCTAAATTCACCATTACGAGTCAGGATCCAAGGCAGATCAACATGCCTGTCAAGCCCATTGAAGAGAATACTGATGATGTAAAAAAGAATCAAAGAGCATAAGACAGAATATGACATTGCAGAAGATATTAAGAGGGCTAAGGAAAATATATCACTGTTTGAAATGTGTAATATGCCTCATCAGAAAGAAAGATTGTTAAAATCACTTGAGATTCCCGAAGAAAATATTCCCATCGATAATCAATCGAAAGAAGAGGAAATTGGTGAAGCAAGTGTGGGAGGTAAGCCTAATTGCAAAACTCCACCATTTCTCCTGACTTTTGAAATTTTCAACCATAACATACACAACTGTTTAGTGGACTCAAGGGCATCTGTAAATGTTATGCCACTTTCAGTCCACAAAAAGATAAATGGGCAACCTAAACCATCTACCTGGCAGGTTATTCAGTTAGACAGAACAAATGTGAAGGTAATTGGGGAAATGGAGGATGTTTTGATTCGACTATCTTCAAATGAAAAGGTATGTCTATGCATAGATATTGTAGTAGCAGACATACCTGAATCTTAGGGACTTGTTTTGAGTCGGGATTGGTCAGCAAAGCTAAATGGGTATTTTGCTTCAGATTGGTCACATCTATGGTTGCTGTATAAGGGACGTCCCAATCAAATTAAAGTATTCAGAAAACCCCACACGAAGCACAATGTTACTCAGCTGGAGGATAAGAATGAACTAGTGAATTCTGTATTGGGGAATTACTTCATTGAACTAGAACCGGGAAACTACCAAGAGGAAGAAGCCAGCGGTACATCAGACACCCAACCTAATCTCCTTTGGTTTTCACAGGCTAATGAAATTGATTGTAAAATAGTAGACTTAGCATTAGATGTAGATGTTGATTCATGTACAATAGTAGTAGATAATTTTTGGACACTTTTCTTTGATGTATCTAAAAATTTGGAAGGATCAGGAGCTGACTGTGTCCTGATTGATCCAAATAAAAATAAACATTTTCTTTCATGTAGGTTAGAGTTTGAATGTACCAATAACACAGCCGAATATGAAGCATTAGTTTAGGGACTAAGAAAAGCAATTGAATTAAAAGTAGAAAATCTGAACGTGTATGGGGATTCTGAAATAATTGTAAAACAAATTTCAAAAGAGATACATTGCATCTCACCTCATTTAAAGGCTTATCAGAATGAAGTATGGGATTTGCTGACAAATTTTCTTGCATTTAATATTGTATCTATTCCTAGACTAAAGAATGCAGCAGCTGACTTGTTAACTACCTGAGCTGCAAGGATTGTACCCTCTAATAACAGGTGTTCTATTGAATTACTTTTCAGGCCTTCGGTTCCAGACATGATTACAAATTTACGAGTTTTTGATGATGATCAGCAGATTCTAGAATGTTTGACAAATGATGAGACTTTCAAAGGGGCAATCATCGATGATGAAGAACATCAAGCTGAGCTAAATTTTGACAATTTTATTCCTAAAGGAGTCAGGGCACTAGAGCGAATGTTTGATCTAAACAATAAATTCAGAAGACCAGCAAATGTCAAGACTCATAGCTCATCATTACAATTCAAGAGGATAAATTTAGGAACTCAAGTTGAGCCCAAATATGTGAATTTGGGAAAGTGTTGCTCCCCAGGTGAAAGAAATAAGTTCATCAGTTTGTTCAAGCAATACAAAGATGTTTTTTCCTGGACATATGAAGATCTGAAGACATATGACACCAAGATTATTTAGCATGTTATCCCTATTAGATATGGAGTCAAGCCTTATTAGCATCCTTTAAGAAAAATGCATCCAAAACTAGAGCCGTTAATTCAGAGTGAAGTGAAGAAATTATTGGATGCCAAAATTATATTCAAAGTCAGACACTCAGAATGGGTTTCAAATTTGGTACCAGTAAGGAATAAATCTAGAGAAATCAGGCTATGTGTGGATTTCAGAAACTTAAATCGTGCTTTGGATAAAGACAATTAGCCAGTCCCACCCATGGAATAGATATTGCAAATGGTTTTGGGTTCTGAGTTATTTTCTTTATTAGATGGATTCTCTGGCTGCAATCAAGTGTTAGTAGTTGAAGAAGAGAGACTTAAAACTACATTCAGAACAAGATGGGGTACTTTTGCTTATAGAAGGATGCCCTTTGAACTCATAAACATTGGAGCTACTTTCCAGAGGGCTATGGATATAGCTTTCCATGGTATGATTGGCCATAGTGTTTTGGTATACCTCGATGACATCATAATATTTTCAAAGAAGAGAGAAGAACATGATTTCATCTAAAATAGATTTTCGAGCTTTGCCGAAAATATGGTATCTCGCTGAACCCCAAGAAGTGTGTGTTTGCTGTTATAGAAGGAAATATACTGGGTCATGTCATTTCTAAAAAGGAGATATCCATAGACCCATAAAGGATCAAAGCTATTGAACAGATCCCCTTACCCCATAATAAATAAGGTATGCAATCATTTATGGAGACAATAAATTTCGTGCGAAGGTTTGTAACGGATTTCACTCAAATTGTTAAACCTTTGCAGTAAATGGTAAAACACAATGTACAATTCAAGTGGAATGATGTAGAGAAGAATGCATTCAGTAAAATAAAGACACCTATTGCTCATGCACCCTCTCTCAAAAGTCCAGATTTCGAGAAGGATTTTATTTTGTACACTTTCGCATTTGATGATTCACCTGTAGCGGTGCTTACTCAGAAGGAAGATGGGGGAGATGAGTTCCCCATATCATTTATGAGCACTGGTTTGCAGGGGGCCAAATTGAATTACACAGCTGTGGATAAATAAGCTTATGCAGTTTTCAAATCAGTAAAACAATTCAGGCCATACATACTTAAGAACTGAACAAAGGTAATAGTTCCACACCCAGATGTGAGGTCTCTTTTCGTACAAAAAGAATTAGGAGAAAGAAGAGGCAACTGGGTAACAACTTTACAAGAGTATGACCTCGAATTCAAGCCAACCTCCATAGTTAAAGGGAAAGGTCTTTGCAAACTAATGGTTGAAGGTAATAACAATGAAGAAAACAATTGGGAAAATGAAGCGGAGTTACATGTGATGGATGTATGTCCTCTTTTCATAGCTCCAGATTACTGGTATTGAGACCTTGTTCATTACCTTTAGGAAGGTTTGTTTCCAGAACATTGGAATTCCAAGGAGTGAAGAGCATTGCGCCTTAAATCAGCTGTGTATCGGATTATTGATGGAATTTTATTCAAGAAGAATTATGATGGAGTCCTTCTCAGATGCTTAGAGAAAGAAGATGAAAAAAGGGTCATAGTAGAGTTACATGATGGGCCTGTTGGAGGCCATTTTTTTGGAGATACGACAACCCACAAGATTCTAAGAGTCAGATACTATTGGCCCATGCTGTTCAAGGATGCTCATGCCCATGTTAGAAAACATGATATCTGCCAAAGGTGTGGGGGAAGACAAGCCAAAGCAGCAGGACCATTGAGGCCTATTATGATAACAGAACCATTTGAGCAGTGGCGAATTGATATCATTGGAGAAATAAAACCAAATTCTTCCTTGCAACACAAATATATTTTAACATCAACTAACTACTTCACTAGATGGGTCAAGGCCATTCCGTTATGTAAATTCAATGAAGATGCGGTCATGGATTTCCTGCAAGATCATATTATGACCAGGTTTGGGGTTCCAATTTCCTTGGTTTTCGATAATGCTACTTATTTTTCTTCCATTATATTAACTGCATTTGCTCATGAAAAAGGAATTAAGTTGCATTATTTTGCCAACTACTACCCACAAGTGAATTGTTTGGTAGAATATACAAACAATAATTTGATTAGGATCTTAAAAAACAATGTCATAGAAAACTAGAGAAGTTGGCATTTAGCACTACCGAACGCTCTTTGGGATGATAGGGTCACACCCAATAATTCCTTAGGTGTGTCACCATATACCCTTGTTTATGGAAAAGAGGCTATACTTCCTCCTAACATTATGCTACCATCTTCCATAATAGCTCAAGAGTCTAGAGGCACAGATAATGAAATCCTGCAACTCGGAATATATAATATGTTGAAGGAAGAAGAGTCTAGATCCAAGGCCAAATAACATTTTAAACAACAACATGAAGTAGTGAAAAGGTGGTTTGATAAGTACAAAGATAAGAGAAAGGAATTTGAAGTGGGAGACCTGGTTCTTAAATGGGATCACCCGCATGATGAAAAGGGGAAGCTCATGAAGTTTCAATAGTTATGGGTAGGCCCTTTTCAGATTGCAGCAAAACTTGGCACTCAACCTATAAATTGCAATATTTACAGGGGTGGGAGGAGAACTTACTAGTTAATGGTTTAGTTCTTAAACCTTATTTTTCCTGATTTTTGTTTCTTGTTTTGTACATAAATAAATTGATTTGGTTGTTTTATTTTGATTTATTTCATTTCTATTCGCTTTATTTAGATTTTGTTTGATTTCAATAAAAAGAAGTAAACTTTTGGTTGCATGGAGAACATTAGATTTTTGGATGAACTAAATCCTTGATTATAAGGCTGTGTATTATTTTTTTATCTGATAGAATTTCTTCTAGTTTAGTAGTTTTCCTCAATGGCTATGAACACATTGAAGTCTTATTTAATCCATGTAAAATAAATCAAGATCAAAAGGTCTGGAATACTATTTCGAGGCTCCATCCATCTCATACTTAAAAATTTCCTAGGGGGTGACAACAAAAGACCCATGGAAAGGAAGCAGGGTAAATAATATATTATATATAAATGATCAATGCCAAGAATTGAAAGCCAAAAAGGATAATAAGATTCAAAACTCCTAAGAAAGCAATATGTATCAAAACAAAGTACTAAATCGTATAAGTACAAAATTGCCAAAATTCTTCTCCATCCATGAGCTGAAAATTAAATACATCTCTCACAAAAAAGGACACTATGGATAGAGGATCCTGAATAAAAATTTAGAAAGAAAGGCATGAGGAGGACTCAAAAGGACAAAAGGTCCAAAAGCACAAAAAGTGCAAAATGGCATGGGAATGAGGAACACATGAGTTTTTTTGTTTACCATATGTTACAATCCTGTGGTGTCTAAGCTGGAAGCTACTTGAAGACAGAGGTAAAAAAAATGAAACTCATATCCTTGGCCTTGAAAGAGTTATCTTGAATTTGAAGTATTAGTTTCCATTTCCTAAATTGGACTATCATCAATGATTAAAAGTACATATATTTTCCATTGGGGAAATCTATACATCTAGAAGAATTCAACATGTTGGTTTGTATTATTAAACAGTTTGCTACTTAGGAAACAATTTGTCCATAGATCTAGGTTCACCAGGTAGTCGCCAATTGTTGCAGCTGCAACGTTTTCCCAAATTTTAAAAATTTTGGACCCTCCTTTTAGATTTTGTCTTTCTTGGATTGCTAAAATTTGTTGTTCCTTTGCTGCGAGTTTGATATTTTTGAGGTTGGTTTAAGGTAAATTGTTGATCCTCTCGGAAGATGAATGATATAAAATTGTCAATGCTTTTGATTGTGGAAGTTAGCATTTTAATCTTTTTCGATAATTTGGTTTTATCACTGTTAGATTTTTTGTTGAAGTTTGAATCGGGGTTTTAGTTCTATGTGTCGCCGCTGTTTCAGAGATGAAACGGAATTTTTTAACTGCTGGATAAATTCAAAGTCTCCTGAGCACTTAATGTTTTTATGATTTCTTGTGTTTCAATGATTTTTGATTCAGGGCACAAGTCCTCTTTGCAGCCACCATTTAGGAAAGCTAAACAATGAATGACTTGATGAATAGTTTTGTTTTCCAATAATTTCCTTGTTCTTTTTATTATTTTGCATTGATTTGTTTTAACACTATCGAAATTCAGTTGATTTTTGTTTCGAATTTGTAGTCATCTATGCAGCCACCGTTTCAGAGGATCAATAATAAACATTATGACGGTTTAGGGTTTACCTGCGCCGATTTCATGTTTTATTGGTTTTGCTCTTTTTGCTATCGGAATTGTGCAAGTTTTTGATTGGGGGATTAGGCGTTGGCTGTTCCAATCATTGATGGTTTCATTTTTTATGAAATCCGTAGTCTATTTTAATACCAGCGTTGCGGCTCCGGAGCAGACTAACCATCTGCCGTGGTTGTTCTATTTTTTATTGATATTTTATTTTCGCCGATTGTTTTCTTTTATTGTGGAACCCATAGTATGTGTGTCACCCACCGTTGCGGATCCTTAGCAGGCCAATCGCCCGATCCTTAGTTTTCCATTCACCGATGAGGATTGTATCTGCCCGATGCTTAGTTTTTCCCGTCATGGGTGATGAAAAATTTTCTGTTTTGATCTAGTTAAGGTTTTCACGTTGAAAACGCAGTATCGGGTTTCACTTTTGATGCGCATTTTTATTGGTAGTATGGTTTACGTTTTATTGAAAGTGGTCTAGATAAATGATTATTTTTTCGTTTTAATTGTAGACAGACCTAGGAGATTTTTTTAGATCCAGTTGATGATAACTGTTGCAAAGAAGATATATCTAGAAGCCAAAGCGGAAGGGAGGTAGCAAGGAAAGAAGAGGCTGAAGCATAGAGAAGCAATATTAAAAATAGGACCAATGGATTTGATAGCAGCAGAGGCTTAAGGAAAAGTTGATCACTGATTTAGCTAGTCTCTCGTTATAAAACTACTATTAGATTTTAATGAAATGTAACGTATTGTCTAAATCATGAGCACTCACAAAAGGAAAAAATTGTGAGATTGAATGGTTGAGGATCCCAAAGGTCACCGAGGGGCAGTACAAGAGTTTGGCTTGTAGTATAAGTATAGGAGAGTTAGATAGAGAAGGGGGATTTTTCCCAGTTAGACTTGTGAGAACATGTTGTAAGAGGAACTATTTCGTTTTGCAATAGATAATTACAGTTTTTCCTGTTGGAGAAATATTTGGTGGAATGTTCAAATGCTGTGAAATGGATGTTGTTGAAGGGAAACTATTTGATTTTCAGCTTTTTTTCCATTAACTGTGAGATCGTTCGAACTTGTTGAACCTATGTTCTTGTACGAATGCTCTCTAGTTTATTTTATGAAAATTTCCACTATGATTATTGAATGTTGTTCATAAACAATTGGCTATCTGGTTGTCCAAATATCTTTAAATGTTCATGTGTTTTGAAATAAGTATCAACTGTCTATGATTGTTCATAATGCATGTACAAAATACATTACTCATTAATGAATGATAATCTTGCTCCCTAGGGATAGGTTAGGTAGTTAGTTCTAATTTCTTGCTGTGTGTGATTTGGATGCGAGAGAGTTTAATATGAGAGGTAAGAACCTACACATCACATTGTGACCGCTCCTCGTACTCTTGATCAATCTGCATTTTAGATAGGCACTTGCATCTCATACTTAAAACTAAAAAAAAAAATATATACATGGTGGACCGGGCCGCAACCGGTAAAACCTTTTATTTTTGTTACTTGACCTATGGTAGTTGGACCATAAACTGGACAGATTCCCCATACCAAACAGTCACGGGCTAGTTGGGAACGTTGACTGGGGAGAATCCCTTGCTATTTTCTCCTGCGATTTTCCAGGCCTCAACAACAGGTTATGTCCCTTGTGATTTTTGGGTTGCATTAGAGATAGTGTTCAGAAGCCCCAACAGTGCTTCTATATAGATTTATGATTGATGCAAGATACTTGTACCCCAGAGACTCTGATTCTCAACCAGCGAGTCCATACATCTATGTACCATTCCAGATCCAGTAGACCATCAGTAATGAAGATATAGCACTCCATGAGAATGCCATGGGTCCATTGTACCCGTTCTTTAGATCAGTAATGTATTCAGCCTCACATTGAGGAAACCATTATGTACCATTAGTTGTATATGATCAGCTCCTGTATTTTAGAGCATAGATCAAATTATTCTTTTGACATCGTCATGAGCATGGGGATTCCCGCCTCGTCCATATACATGTTACACATTATTTGTATCTCACCCATTGATGGGAACCATATTAATACAAAAACCAAAAGCCACCATGCCCCAGCCCCAGAAGCACCACCTCTCTACAACAAATCCTATGATGTCCATCGGCCATACGATAAACTCCTACCCTCACACATCAGGGAGCAATTTGTTAACCCGAAAAATCCCTCACTCATCCCTACATGGCCTACACCACCCAAGGACATCCATACATGACCCTCGTATCACTCCATTAGACCTCCACACCATAAAAAAGGCTTAAGAATGAAGAAAAGGGCTTAAAACCCCCAAAAAGGAGCCTAAACAACTCTCATAGGGGCTAAAGCCTCCAAAAAGGGGCTAAAACCCCTCAAAGGATCCTAAAACCCTAAAAGGATCTAAAGTTAGAGTGGAAGGGGCTAAATTCCAGACCAAGGGCTTAAAACCCTAAAACACCCCAAAAAAAGCTATAAAAGGAGGGTGGGGGGTCACTCTAACAAAACACCTTTCTTGCATACTGTTATGCTGCCTGTGGATTCCTTGAGACTCTCTACCTCTCAAGCCACCCACATCCCCCTCTCTTCCACTCATATTCCCCATTGAGCCATAGCTCCTCCATTGTTGGGTGAGATAGGGAGGTGCTTCTTCCAGCCATGGCATGGTGGCCCATTTCACCAAAGGAGAGGTATAACCTAGTTTTTCTTATGTATCTGCTTTAGTAGTTTAGTTGTTCCTAACCAATATTTGTTTGAACGCTTGCTTCTTATCTTGTTTTGCAGGTTTATTTTTGTTTAATAGTTGTTTGTAGGTTCTCGGAGCGAAGCCCTAACCTTGTTTACAGAGGGGCTCATGGCCGTTTCTTGTCCATTTTCTTTCCTTTCTGTTCTACTTTTCTTTTATGCATTTTCCACATGCAGGTACCTACCCTTCCGTCCTATAGATGGAAGGGAGCCATTCCTGCCCCTGTAGCAAGGAGAAATTCTTGCTACACTTATCACCCTTTTGAAACAATATAGTCTCTTCCTACGTCATGACATATTTCTTCCCCATTCTATCAACAACACCATTATCCAAATATGCAAGTGTTCTCTCTGGTTTATCTCTACGAGACCATGTCATCTTGTTCTTCAATTCCAAAACAACCTTCTAGCTTTGATCCATGTCAAGAGTACATGGATACTCCTCAGTTTATTCATTTACCTTTGGGGAAACGTTACAAGGTTCAACACCTGTTATTCCTGCAAATACACACAATTCATTAATTTCAAAAACATCTCCCATTGACTTTCTTATCAGCATATTCTCTTATTGATCTGAACTCTCCCAAGAGTTAATGATACTTTTAGCTAGTCCCTCTTCTGCACCATATTCTTCTAAGATGATTTTATTTTTTGCTTCACAAGAGTGAACATATTCTTCTATCAATGGTACAATTTTTGATTTTTCCTTTTTTCCTCAAAGCATCCATCCTATGCTTCAAAATTTGTATAGACATATATTTTAAGTGTTCTTCAATATGTGCCATCATACACAAACCATTATATTTAAAAACATGAAAATCTAAAGTCCCTGTCGATATTCCCTCTAACATTCCCCTGCTATGTTGGTCTTAAACAAAACATCAATATGTCACCATCACCTATTTCTCCAATGGTATGATACACAGGATCTGTACACTCTTCAATTCTCTCCTTTATAAGAATACAATTTTGATCCTTCCTTGTAGAAATGTCTTTGCACATTTCTTTTTCTTCCTTCACCTTCAGATCATCTTCAGTTGACTTTGTTCATCCATCAAGCAACTCATCAATGAGTTCCTTTTTCTGTAATACTTCATATCTTTCTCCATTTGAGAGACTTGCTTCATCAAATTTTAAGACAGTTTCAAATGACTACCCATCATTTGCAACAAAATCTGCAATCACAAACAAATCATTAGTCTAAAAAACATAAGACCTTTCGGTCTCATTTGGCCTCATAGTCATCTCCTCCATAAGTTTATTTGTATTTTTTACAGAATTTATGAGACTCTCAATCAGTCTCTCTTTTTCTACTTCATCATCCACTCCAAGAAAAGGACCCTATTCTGGTTCACAATATGAAACCTCCATCTCAGATTCAACTTCTATGAGTTCTTTCTTTGACCAAGAATACATATCTTGTTGTAGCTTCACCTATAGTGAATTCCATCATACTTTCCTTTTCATTATCCAACCATACCTCTCATCCTCTTCTTAAACAACTTGCATATGCTTCTCAAATAAAAAAATGTCTCTTTCTAACTCTAACAATTCTCTGTCATCTTCTTGACTTCCTTTCTTCTTTCGTCTACTATGGCTTTTCTATGAACCTATGCAATGACCTTTAATAGTCATTATCCATGTATACTTCTCCTCTTTTGTGAAATTCATCATGTTCACTTGTGGATTGTAAATAATGCTTCCTCAACAAGTTTCCATACTTTTTTTGTATACCTCAACAAGATATCTCTCCTTAACCTCGTCCTTTTGGGATCTCTGGTTCTTCTCCTCTAGAACCTTTTGAGTATCTTCTTTTCTATTTTTTTTGGTTTATGTAGGTCCACTTATCTTTTGAGAACATGCACTAGTCTTCTCTTTTCCAACCTCTATTGGATTTATCAGGTTCTGCCACTACTTTCTCTTCTCAAGAACTTATCTGTTCTTTGTTGCTATAAATTCACATAACCAGAGTCACAATATAAACATGAATTAGTCCATACCTTTAGAATTTTTCACTTGTACAGTTGGATGTAATATCTCCAATGCTATCTTCAAAATATATTCCTCTTCATCAAGAATAGAAATGTCCTTGAGCACAAATCCCCCAGTTGTTATTGCTGCAATTTGCAATCTCTCATCAACCCACAAGATTGTCAAATCCTTTCAAGGATTCTTCTGCATTTTCATATGGCTAATCATAAACTTTAGCCACACATCCTTTGTCTACAAGTCTTTTCCTACAGTTAATTATAATCACAATGGAGAAAAAAAAGATCATTACCTCATTCCAAGAGCTAACTATTCTCTGATACCAAATGATGCAGATGGGAACCCCAAACATCAATTATACCATCTGCTTCCCCAGGATTTAGCTTTCTCTACATTTATCAAAATCTAAATTTGGATTCTTGTCCAAATATTTCTTCTCGCACTACTCTATTGCGAAACTCTACTTCCACAAAGTTCAATTCCGCAAGATAGGTTTCTGAAAGCTCCTTTCCACAACAGAATTTCCACAACCCTGTTTTCTTGTTCTCTTTTCTTCAACTCTTTTCCACATTCTCTTTTCTGCAACATAGTTTCCACAACTCTATTTCTACATTCTCCTTTTCGCAATAGATTTTCCACAACTCTATTTTCGCATTTGCAGATTGCGGGTTGTGGATCCAACTTTTCCAAAAGTTTAACTTCTGCAATTTCCCTTTTGTGACTTCCTTTTCGCAACTTTTTACAATCATTTATTTCAGGTGGCTTCCTCCCTGACCGTTGATCTAATATCAAATTCATATTTCATATCTTCTTTGCGGAATTTGATCGTGACCATTTATCTTCTTCTACGATCATTCCCCAGTGTCCGATCTTTATCAAGGAGACTAGTTAATATTTTACTTACGCATCTTTGAAATCTATTTTCTTAAATCAATCAAGCAACACACATGCTTGAATCTCCATCTTCCTTGATCCTTCAATGATCGATTTCATCTCCTTGACATGCAATAGGGTTAATACACACATGCATTCATTTATAAAATTCTCAAAGGATTATGCATGTAACTCCTTTGATGGATCAAAGCATCAATCGACCGATCTTTTCTTTTCCCTCTTTCAGAAAACCTTAAATCATATATAGTATTTTCACATATGGACAGAGAATTTATCCAAACATTTAGTTCACGAATTTATACATTCAGACTGAGTTCGTTCACACATACAAAGATATGCTGAATAGGATTTTTCTTCATTTACACAAGTAAATTATACATTATGTTTTTCTAAAAACCTGCGTTCTGATATCCTAAGGCATGATATATCTTTAATTGGCCTTCCCTGACTCCTATATGACCTACTGGCCTCTATCCATCCTCTGTGTCTATGTCNCACACACACACACACACACACACACACACACACACACACACACACACACACACAACATGATTCATGAACCATTTCGGTTTAGATCCATAATTTACTCAATAATCCCTAATCTTCTACTAACTAATCCTAATTACAACAAATCCTCTAACCTACCCTATGACTCGCTACCATTAAACGATGGATTTCTTACAATGACTCATCAATTGACCCAATGACTCACTCATCCTCTTAGTGAATCACCATCTATCTAGAATCAAATAAAACATAGGTTTATTTACAATGTGATGGTTCAAAGACCATGAATTCAAAATTGAAGACCCCTTCTAAGCCTGATCCATCATTCAACTTGGAATTTGAATGGAGAGCAGGATGCTCCTGTGTCACAATAATTAAAGAGTATAAAAACTCAATGGTTATGAGTTCCTAGCTTTCCCAACCTCTATGCTCACCTAAAACCATCTAATTTCTCTCAAATATTCAACTATATTTCCAAATTTCAATTTTTGTCTTTACACAATTTGGGAATTGGTAATGAACAACAAAATCATAATTCTGTTTAGTTTAGAAATTTAATGGTAAAAGTATACATAATGAAAAATGGATAGTAGCAGCCAAAAGATGAGAGAATGGAGGAAAATACAACTGACATAACTTCTGAACATGAAAGAGAGAGGACTCTTACAACATACATAAAAGTGTTAGTTATTGGGAAAATATGAAGAAACATGAACTTTAAAATTTTAATCCACAATTGCAGTGCAAATAGATCTCATCAATAATCCAAAGACATGAATAAATCAAACCATAGAACATGGGATATACCCTGGGAAAACCCTCCACTTATTTGGAGGATAAAAAACCAAACAAACAATCTTAGAGTGTGATTGATAATCGACCGATAATGATTACAACACAATAGCATATTGCTTTTCAAGAACAAACGAGAGTAGGGATCAAATGGAACACTGTGATGATCTTCCAAGTGCATGAAACTTTAATAACAAGTCAAATTAGGTCATACAAGGAAGGTAGTGAGAATTTGCATGCTTCAGTAAGTAGTTAATGTTCAGAACATTGTTTTATCTTCAACCATGTACCCCCACTAATTCACTTAGTTTAACTTCCTCTAACCGAGTTGTTAACTGAATGATCTAAACTAAACTGAATGGAATTGCATGTAACTAAATGGAACTGAATGCAACTAAACATAACTGAATGTAACTGAACAAAACTGAATGTAACTAAACATAACTAAATGTAACTGCACAAAATTGAATATAACTAAACAAAACTGAATGTAACTGAACATAACTGGATAGAACTGAATGTAACTGAACAACACTTAACAGAACTGGATGTAACTAGTGCTTTTCCTTTAGTGTCATCTTCAACAACCACTTGCATAAATTAAGGATTTGATTCGTTAATTAACTGAACTTGTTTTATCACAAATAACACTCAATTGATTCCTCATTAATTCAAGTTCACTTGGAGGTATACATGGGAAGTTGGAATTCTCTCTCTATCTCTATGCTCATATTAATTTTCTCTGCATGATCAATATATGTTTTCATTAATTCTATATCATATAATACTCATAAGATTGTTTCCGAACCTATGATCATATGTATTACCCTAGTTCATATAGTCACATGCTAAAGTAAATCACTCTAGGGGTATCTAATCCCTAAAGGAGACTTGTAGAATTTTTTGATCATTATTAGACATACATCACAAAATATTTCCTCGAGGATTAATACAACAGACATGTAAAATTAATATGACATGAGTTACAGAATTGATACGACACAATTCTTAGACCTTAACCATAAGATCCTAGTACAAGCATCTCTCTTGAATAGGACTTGATCAAGGACCTATCTTGATACAAAAAAATCTCTTTAACTTAACACATTAAGTTATTGAACTTAATACAACATAAGTTCCGTACTTGACAAAACAATTCTCATGGAGAGGATGTGAACTTAATAAAACATACATTTCATACTTGACACAACAAATCTCATAGAGGATGAGTCCTGAAACTATACCTCTAACAATCCCTCTCATTGATGGAGACATTCTCTGCCATACAAATAATTTCCTGTGTTGGTTATCTCTGGGCAGACCCAGGTTTACTGTAATGTACCAACAAAACCCCTAACTCATTGGCCCTTTCGATGACAGACCGTAGAAAGGCCTGAAGTCTCACCCAAAGTGATCCTAGATGGGGTGGCTGAAGACTCATGTTTCCTCAATCAGGTTCTATAGCATCCTAGGTTTCTCTTGTCTCTTGTTAACTGGTTGAGTCTCTTTATAATGTTGTATCTATCTTCCATGCAGACTCTGCTATGAGATGGAATCTTATCGCATCGCGGCTTCTTCGACGATGTGCAAACTTTCCTTTGTACTTGAATCTTTACCTGCGATATCCCACACCGTGGCTCCTCCGACAGTGCGATATCACCTTTCTGCACTATGATAGCTTCTGTGGTAAGAATTAATAGGACTCTCCAACTCTCACGGTCCAATGACTTCCCCTTCTCTCTTATACTAGCTCAGCTAACATTCACAAGAGTGTTGAACAACTTTACTTAGCTTCTACAGTCTAACATGCTCAACCTCTACTGTTTTGAACTTACTGAACTGGATAATATGAGTTTCTTAACACTGTAACTATTATGGTATGAATCAAACACTAATAAATTATATGCAGAATACTTAACACATCCAACTCATATTTATCCCTCTACGTTACTGTAAACTGAAGGATAGCATACACACATTCATTAACTGTTAGCTAAGCTCATGTAATAGGTAATAGATAGCAAATACGTAAACACAATCACATGAAATAGTCGCACAACACACGATTTTTATGTGGTTCACTTCCAAGGAGGAAGCTACGTCCACAGGAACTTGTGTTTATATTATATCTAGAGAGAGTACACACAGTTCCACTGCAACCTATTATGCAGCTCAAGATCTTCTGGGAAACTCCACGCTCTCAGCTGGAGCCCTTCTCTCTTATATCTCTTCTCTTTCTATTCTTCTTTCTTCTTACAATATATCCTCTCTCTCTCTCTCTCTCAATCCCTGCGGATTGTTACATTCATACTGAAGGAGTTGGCTACTGGTTACAGTAATATAATACATACTGAATAATAGAACTAGAGCTTGGCTCTTTCTCAATATCTTACAATACAGATGATTAAACAACTGGATAATGGTCTATCTACTACCCAACTGACCAACTGTTTAACCAACTAACTGTCTAACTCTCTAACTGTCTAACCCTCCACAATAAAAAATACATTCTTAAATAGGTGGCCCGAAGGTCTCACCCTGATACTAAACTGTGGGCCTATCCCAACAGTAACCCAAAAACCCTAACTATGACAGTCGGCACGTCTGTACTTTGAACTGCTGCTTACTGGTCATACTGCAGCTCTCTGCAGTCTTCCATGCTTCCCGATGCTAATCGTGGGTATGGGCGCTGCTTCCTTGGTCGCTCCCCTTCTGTCCTTTGTCTTCAATACCTCTACCCATTGCTCCTTTTCCTTTATGAGGGTAGCTAAGCCCTCCTGTCTTCACCGCTTCCTTAAGTGCAGTGGTTGAGCTCTCTCTTCTCGACCACTTCAGGTACTGTTTCTTTTGACTTTCTTGTCTTGCTATAGCAGCTTTTCCTGTAGATGCGGGCCCTGCTCCAACAGTCCCCTAACACTTACTTGTGGCTCATCCCCAAGCCACTAACAGCTGGCTTCTCCTGCTGTAGCTTCTCCTTGGCTTCCTGCGAAGTCCTTGTAAACCTTTCTTGAAGTCCTGTGACTTCTTTGTCCATAGCTTCAACACACTCTTGTGCCACTTCAAGCATAACTTGACTAATGATGGAGTCTTCTGTAAACTTAGTTCATAGGTCTCTCTTATATTTCCTTCCCTTTTTGTCATGCTCTCGCTCTCGTCGCTTGCAAGACCTTCAAGTGACCGCTTTACTTGGATCACCGTCGACTCCCTTACACAAGATGTATTCCAAAGTTACATATAGGTATTTTCATGGATCAATAGCTTCTTTAAGGATATTTGATATTTTGAGAAGCCTTCCACACGAAAGATATACAAACCATGAATTTCATTCCGAGAACAAGCCCTTGTCTGCATGCTGAAGTTCTTCTTGTCCAATTTGTTTTCCCCTTTTTACTTTTCTTCTCTACAAATCACTCCAGGTATTCACACTGTGTATGATCTTCATATTTCCATTTCTTTGCCACTGCAATCACTTGTTCTTCTCTTAGCTGATGAGATAGGTCATATTCCTTCTCCCATTGCCTTCTGTTTCTCATTTTTACTTTCCATGAGATCTTCTGGGAAACTCCACGCACATAGCTGGGTGCCCTTCTCTTTCTTAGTCTCACTTTTCTTTTTCTCTGCTTTCTTCTTCTTTGGTCTAAGTTGGACTCTTCTACTATCTGAGCTTGACTCCTCATCCTTGGCATCTATCTGACCTGTGGTGCAACTAATTTCATAACCTTGGGTGGCGTCGTCATAACAGACCGGAGGCCACCACTCTGGAATCATCGCACAATGTATTCTAAAGGTTCCTTCTCGGACACATACCAAGAAGTGCAATACTCTGGACTGGCAATGGCTGTGAAATTGGGGAAACTAGCACTCTGTAACTGAATTATCTCTACATAGGAAAACTCTTACAAATTGCTCTATGAACTCTCAGAAATCGCTAAAGTAACCCTTCTGTGTGAATGATATATGTATTTATAACGAAGGCGATACTCTTCTGAATCAATGGTCACTTAAGTTAGACCCATCGGCAGCATTTATTGCATGGAAAAGACAACACCCATCGTTTCTATCCTTATTAATTGCTGAAAATCCGATCAAATTTCCTTTGAAAATTGACTCTTTACCTACGATATCCCACACCGCGGCTCCTCCGGCAGTGCGATATCACCTTTCTGTGCTATGATAGCTTCTGTGGTAAGACTTAATAGGACTCTCCAACTCTCACGGTCCAATGACTTCCCCTTCTCTCTTATACTAGCTCAGCTAATATTCACAAGAGTGTTGAACAACTTTACTTAACTTCTACAGTCTAACATGCTCAACCTCTACTGCGCTTAACTTACTGAAATGAATATATATGAGTCGCTTAACACTGTAACTGTTATGGTCTGAATCAAACACTAATAAATTATATGTAGAATAATTAACACATCCAACTCATATTTATCCCTCTACGTTACTGTAAACTAAAGGATAGCATACACACATTCATTAACTGTTAGCTAAGCTCATGTAACAGGTAACAGATAGCAAATACGTAAACACAATCACATGAAACAGTCGCACAACACACGAATTTTACATGGTTCACTTCCAAGGAGGAAGCTACGTCCATAGGAACTTGTGTTTATATTATATCTGGAGAGAGTACACACAGTTCTACTGCAACCTATTATGCAGCTCGAGATATTTTGGGAAACTCCACGCTCTCAGCTGGAGTCCTTCTCTCTTAGATATCTTCTCTTTCTATTCTGCTTTCTTCTTACAATATATCCTCTCTCTCTCTCTCTCTCTCTAAATCCTTGTGGATTGTTACATTCATACTCAAGGAGTCGGCTACTGGTTACAGTAAGATAATACATACTGAATAACAGAACCAGAGCTCAGCTCTTTCTCAATATCTTACAATACAAATGATTAAACAATTGGCTAATGGTCTATCTACTACCCAACTAACCAAATGTTTAACCAACTAACTGTCTAGCCCTCTAACTATCTAACCCTCTAACTGTCTAACCCTCCATAATACAAAATACATTCTTAAATAGGTGGCTCGAAGGTCTCACCCTGATACAAAACTGTGGGCCTATCCCAACAGTAACCCAAAAACCCTAACTGTGACAGTCGGCGCATTTTTACTTTGAACTGCCGCTTACTGGTCATACTGCTGCTCTCTGCAATCTTCCACGCTTCCTGGCGCTGATCGTGGGTATGGGCGCCGCTTCCTTAGTCACTCCCCTTCTGTCCTTTGTCTTCAATACCTCGGCTCGTTGCTCCTTTTCCTTTATGAGGGTAGCTAAGCCCTCCTGTCTTTGCCACTACCTTAAGTGAGGTGGTTGAGCTCTCTCTTCTCGGGCGCTTCAGGTACTGTTTCTTTTGACTTTCTTGTCCCGATATAGCAGCTTTTCCTGTAGCTGCGGGCTCTGCTCCAACATCCTTCCACACTAAGCTTATCTTGAAAATGTGAAAACTTCGTCACAAATAGAGACTTGTCACAAATTTGCAATCTACTCATCAGTAGCTATGTATTGGAATTCATTTTACATGACCATGAATTGAATGAAGTAAAACTTCATCTCAAATGTGTTTTATCATAAAACACATATAGGGTATTTCAAAAATATTGGCTATTACCACCTAATAATTGTACACTCAATTCTTTCACCCTAGTAGGAAGCTTCGCAAGCTACAGTACTCCTTAGTATGAAGTATTGTCTACAAAACACATTTTTCTTTGGAATTACTCTCAGACATACATCTTGCTTCTGTAGTACTAGTCGCAATACACTTAGCTTCTATAGTACTAAATGCCAATTGAAATGCTTATCTCAGGCTAAAATAATAGATGGATAGAACATTCATATAATAGGTCTTCCATGTAATAAAAACCTATTCTAATGTACATCAAAAGTTACTCAAACATATTCTTAGTAGAAAGCATAAAATACAACATGTCCGCTCAAAGACCAACCAACTACTTACACATAGTAGCATCATCTGGATCCAATCCATAATAAATATTCTCTAAACTACAAACCATGGATTTTAAATACATCACATACAACATTACACAACAATTGTGTAATAACATACATAAATAAAGTCTCATATTTTATTTCACTATTCAACATTTGTTGACTTCTTGAATCTTCTGCTATTTGGAGAAGTTCTCTGTGATCTTTCCATTCTCTGTGATGTTCTTTAAGGCCCGATCACTTTCTCAGTGATCATTCTATTTATACGCAACACCCCAACTACCTCTCCAAGAGGTTTAACTATTCTCTGACAGTCCAAACTATAACTCTTCTTGAGTATCAATAGTCTCTAAGAATTTGACCATGTCTTCGCTCATGTGGATTATCTCCACAAGGTATCACAACCATTGGTTTCCTTATTCCTATACCATGACTTAACTGATGGGTATTTTATATGTTGCTTCCTATTAAGACACATCAATACTCCCTCTTCAACTGAAGGGTTTTTTCTGTACTATACCAAGCTTGTCTCAAACAAAGGCTTTAGTAAGAATTCTGGAAATGCTGCTAATTTGTGGATATGTACCATGTCTCAAATATAACTGACTAAGAACCTCAAAAATATTCTCTATCTATAGAAACACATTAGATATTCCTTGATCACTATACAAGTCATATTTCATATATATTTGAAACTTTATTTCACTGACCAAGACATATCTGAGTCCACATACACTTTGTACCAAGTAGGTAACACAACACACACTTTGTTGTACATGTCTATGTATATAATACAAAGCATATAACAGATCCTGAGGCCTGTGAATAACCAAATACATCTCAACTGGCTTGAGATCCTCCAAATATGAAATAAGAATTATAAAATTTCATATTTATCTTCATATGTTTGGCCATGTATTTGTAGTCCATCATCCTAAAACTCTTTACATTCGTTTAATGCACTTTTTCATTAACTTAGGAAAATATTTGTCAGGTGATTACCACACCACTAATCATAAGAATCATAACAAGATTCTTGAATATAGTTCTTAACTTTCTTCTGGATATGAGCATCATGCACGTCTCCTCTTAATAAAGATACATCAACTAGTTTTACTGGTTTATTTAAGAGCTAGTGAATCTAGGTACTCCCTCTCACCATCAGGATGTGAGAATCATAATCCGGGTCCTCCATCACGGATAATTCATTATCACCTATGTTTGAAGCTCTTCTTGACACATGAATGTAAATAACATCATTTACTCGGCTTCAAGAGTGTTAACATCTCTTAGAATAGGATTAGGGATTATAGTCTGACTTCTTCCCAATACATAGGAACCTACTCATTGTTGATGAAATTGTCATTGATTCCAACATGGAATTGCAGTGGCCCCATAGGTTGTCATTGACGCCACCAAGTATGGAGCAGATGAGTCCGGTTGATCTCTCAATAATCGAATCCGACTATCATGTTTAACAGTAAATAGGGATAATATTTTAGATGATGAATATTAAAATGATGTATTGGCCTTAAATATGGCTTGGACATTCATGATGAGGAGACTCCTCCTTTCATACTAATTGAACTATAAATGATTTAATGATTTAATGATTTTCTTATTTATGTTCGTTACATTGCCACTCCCTTTAAGGGAGGTTTGTCCTCAAAGCTTAAGTATTTTCTTAATGTTGTTCTTCATTCTGACTCGGTGTCGGTATTAGAATCGGATGAGGTCTCTTGAGTAGAGAATTGCATTTCCTCTCCATTGATGATTTTGCACTATATTGTCTAATTGTTCCTACATTTATGACCAGGGATCTAGTCATCACCGCATTGACGACATATGTTTTTCTTCTTTTTTCTATTATTCGAGTAACTGTTAGATGACTTCAACCTATTTTCCGATTTTGACCTGTTGAGGTGTGGAAAATTGCAGGCAACAACAACAAGGGATTCTCCCCAGTCAACGTTCCCAACTAGCCCATGACTATTTGATATGGGGAATTCGTCTGGTTTACAGTCCGGATACCGTTGGTCAAGTTACAAAAATTAAAAGGTTTTACCGGTTGCGGCCCGGTCCACCATATATATTTTTGTGTTATTAACTTTAAGTACGATATGCAAGTGCCTATCTAAAAATAATATTGATAAAGAATACGAGGAGCGGTCACAATGTGATGCGTAGGTGCTTACCTCTCGTCTTAGACTCTCTCGCATCTAAATCAAACACAGCAGGAAATAAAACTAAGTAAGCTATCCCTAGGGAGTGAGATTATTATTTAATGAGTAATGCATTACTGTTCATGCATTAATAAAAATCACAGGTAGCTGTTCTTTGATTCAAAACACATAAACATGAATAGATGGATGAACAACAAGATATCTCATTGTATGTGAAAACATTCATTACTCATAGTGGAAATTATCATAAAATAAACCAGAGAACATTAATAAAAGAAAATAGGTTCAACAAGTTAGAACGATCTCATGGTTAATGAATAAAGGCTGAAAATGAAATAGTTCCCCTTCAACAACATTCATTGAACAACATTTGAACATTCCACCAAAGCTTTCACCAACAGGAAAAACTGTAATAGTATATTGCAAAACAAAATAGTTCCTCTTACAATGTGTTCTCACCAGTCTCACTGGGAAAAAGTCCTTTATTCTATCTAATTCTCCCATACCTATACTACAAGCAAAACTCTTGGGCTGCCCCTTGGTGACCTTTGGGCTCCGCCAACCATTTAATCTCACAATTTTTTCCTTTTGTGAGTGCTCATGATTTAGACAATATGTTACAAAAAGTTAATAACACTTTTATAATGAGAGATCGGCTTGGTAACTGATGAACCTTTTCCAAGCCTGGGCCTCTGCTGCTATCTATTTTTCTCAATAATCCATTTATATTTGTAGATCTTGTTGATGCTTAAACCTTCACTACCTTCTTGTTGAGAAACATCTCTGCTTCTTACTTTTCCTTTAGCTACTTCTTCTTTGCAGCAACAATCATCAAACTGGATCTGCAGTCAAAATGAAAAAATCATCATAAATACGGACTGCATTCAAAATCGTCTAACTTTCAATAAAATGTAAACCATACTGTCAAGAAAAATAATCACAAATGTCTGGCCCTGCATTGTGTTCTCAGGGTGAAAATTATAACATGATAAAAGAATGAGAAACCTCCGCCACCCATAAAATAAGGTAAAAACACACACCAAACGGTGGGAAAAGAACTAAGCATCGGGAAAACAATCCACTATGGAGCCACAATGGTGGAAAACCATCAGGCTATGGTTTCCGTGATCAAAATAAATCATCGGCAATCAAAAGCTCAAGTGCTAAAAATCGGCGATCCAAAACTCTAAGGTATCATCGTATCGGCAACACAAAGGACTAGCCCTCCGATTCAATCATCAAAACCGTTCCGATAGCGAAACAAAATCAAAACATCATCACAAGGTAGAAAGTTCGAACCAATTAATACCACGGAATCGGTGGAATTAAACTTATCCATTGGCCCGATCATTATTTACCCTTCGAAATGGCGACAACATAGAAAACTAAAGTTCTGATTCAAACTTCGATTTCCCTTCCGATAGCGATAAAACCAAACATAAAAAATTTAAAGAAGAGTTAAGTTTTCAAAATACTCTCGGTCGGGAAGCATTAAAAATTGTTCATTTAACCTTCGAAACAACGGTGGCATAAAGGACTAGAGTTCCGACTCAAACCTCAGCTGTCCTCCGGTAGCGATAAAAGAAAACAATCAGATCAAAAGGACAATATTTCCAAATCAAAACCTTCGACTCCACAGTCAAAAGTATTGGTAGATGAAAAGCAATTTTTCGAAAGCATGAAAACAGTTGACCTCAATTCAATTTCAAGCAACCAAAAATTGTAGCAGAGGGATAAACAAAGTTTAGCAATCCAAGTGATCCATAGCAAGATAAAATTAAAGGAGGGTCCAAAATTTTATAAAAAATTGGGAAAACAGTTGCAGCCGCAACAATTGGCGACTACCTGGTGAACCCAGATCTCTGGACAATTTCTTCCTAGAGTAACAGACTGTTTAACATTAAAACCAACATGTTGAATTCTTCTAGATGTCTAGATTTCCCAAATGGAAAATATAAGTACTTTTAATGATTGATGATGGTCCAATTTAGGAAAATGGAACCCAAGATTTCAAAGTCAAGATAACTCTTTTGAGGCGGGGAAGATGAGTTTCATTTTTTACCTCTGTCTTCGGGTAGCTTCCAGCTCAGACACCATAGGATTGTAACATATGGTAAAAATAAATATTCATTTGTTCCTCATTCCCATGCCATTTTGCACTTTTTTGTGCTTTTGGACTTTTGTCCTTTCATTTGAGTCCTCCTGCAAGCCTTTCTTTTTGAATTTTTTTATTCAGGCTCCTCTATCCATAGTTTCCTTTTGTGTGAGAGATGTATTTAATTTTCAGCTCATGAACGGAGAAGAAATTTTGACAATTTTGTACTCATATGATTCAGTACTTTGTTTTGATACATATTGATTGCTTAGGAGTTTTGACTCTTATTTTCCTTTTGGCTTTGTTACGGAGAGAAGTTCCTATGGCTTGGGGTGCCAAAACAAACAGCTTGACTCTAGAAATCAATCCTTTCCAATATGCAAGTGAAATCAAATATCTAACACTAAAGGATCATACCTCATACCTTATTCCAGATGGTTGAAGTAGATCCTCGTTGAGCTTTCCAACTTCAGCTTGAATTGATGAATCACTTACTCAACAACAAGTAAACAAGACAAGCATACTATACATATTGGTGTTAAATCTACTCTAGCATATATAATCAACAATGTATAAGCATTTGAAATCATCCATGGATAAAATATTCATTCAAACATACATTATTGGATAGGAAAATATATTTCTATTAATATAAAATCAGAGATTACAATGGATACAACCTTTGTCAGCATGTCTGCGAATTAGAGAAACTGAATCCCTCACTTGGGCCTCCACCACCTGAATCCTCCATCTCTCGATAGCAAGCTTACAAGCAAAAGGCAAGCTTGGGAAGAACACCAAAGTGCTCCAAGGGACAAAGGGATGCAGACTCAAGCACAAGTTCCGGAAACAATGGACTATAGTGTCTTTTCTCTCAATTCTCTTATGCCTTCAATGTATCCAAAGAGTTTCTTATATAGCTTTTCAATGGGGTAATGAAAGGTTGAATCGGAGTGATCTCAAAGCATATGGAAGGCCAGGAGACAAGTGAGTCGGATCCATGTCAAGGAAAATTCCAAAAGGATTTGGATTTTGTACACATCCCAATGTATGCAGTTTTAGGGGTCAAACCTGCGTATATACACGATAAGGGGTTTAAAAGTCGTGTATAGCAATTTTCACATGTTTATAGGGATGGTTTGGGTAACATCAAAGGACAAAATATGGTCCAGGTGGTCTAAGGAGTTTGCAGAGGGACAGGAGAAGGCCATACAAATGTGATTCACCTAGTGTGGTAAAATAAACTATAACAGATGCTCCCTAATGTGTGAAGTCAGAGGGGTCATACGATGGCCGAAATACATTATAAGTCCATCCCAGAAGTGGAGTGATGAAGAATCCCAAATGGAAGACCAGCCACCCAATCAGCATAGTACAATGATACAACTCTGCATATAACTACAAATACATATAGTAGTCTCAGATACATAAGAGTACAATGGCCATGAATAGGCATGATACAAAATATCACATAAGTGGTCATCGCCATGTACAATATACATAGATCAGAATCTCCATGATGAAGATATACAAAGGATCATGATCTCCATAATGGCTGAAGATATACAATAGATCAAGATCTCCATAATATCTAGAAATGTATGACATATACTGGAATCAAGTCACGAGAGATGAAATCTCATGAACACTGGCATGATCAAGGAGGTAGCATATAAGAGATGCCACCAATCGGGAAGGTCGTCTACACAAACAAATATGACTACATGTCCTACTATGTGAATAGAGGTGTTGAGGTCAAACATAGTAGTCCATCATCTGATTATTGGCCATTGATGTATACCGTTAACAGACACAAGATCACCCACCGATAATGATAATGGGAATCAAGGTACTAGAGTGAAAACTGACAAGTGTGAATAAATGTATTGAGGTCGAACACTTGAGAGGATTCATCGATCAGGGGACATTGATGTATTCCCAAAAACTGTCGATGGCAAGAGAACCTGCCACTGATGACTGCAAGTCTCAAGGCACTCAAAAATGACTCTAGATTCCAATCCCAGTTTTAAATGATCTGGATTCGATGGGATGAAATTCGTTGGAAGGAGGGCGTTAAGGAATCCCCCATCATCCAACATGAGGTACTTAGCAAAGCTGTATAATGTGGAAGGACTCGATCATAAGGTGCATGAACTAGTAACTGTACCAGGAATGGCCGATGTGCAAAGTAAAGATAACTGAGGAATGGCCGAATCAGGTTTCAACTTCCTTTGAACAAGAGCATAACGTCGAATGGTGATTGAATAAAGGCAGCATAGACTCGATATACAAAACTGGGACATCTCTGCGACACGAGAGGCATCGACAGAGGCTCCATGGGGACTGGAAGCTTACCCAGTCAGTGGAGATAAACTCAGATAAAACGAGTATAGCTCCTAAAGTCAAACTATAAACCCAACCAACGAATGCGATATATAGTGCTCTGTTCAAAGGCGACACGACTCGAGAGCTGCCAAAAGATAACATCTTTCCTTTTTCGGCTTTTTGGTTTTTTAATTTTTTTGGACTTTTTCAATTATTTAAAAAGCTTGAAAAAGAATAAAACTACTTTATAGTTATATACTAGGAGGAGATGAGTGTCATAATGGGAAAACAACTAGTTCAAAGTAGTGGAACATACCTATGCTCAATGCAAGGATATGTGTGTAGGATATCGACACTTAGGGGAAAGTCCCCTCCCGGTAAAAATAGGGAATCAAGCTACAAAGGATATATAAAATGGCTCTGTATGGCTAGACATGAGACAAGCTCAAGCTATATGGATGAAACTCAATGTCAGGGAAGCCGGCGTAAGGATCAATAAGGTAGGAAAAGCTCATGATAATTCAATTACAACTTGACATAAGGGAGTCCTGAGGGAAATAGGCCAGAAAAAGATCAAGAGGAGTATGAGGCTCTTGCGAAATGTCATGGAAATACTATACAATGGATTCCCACACCCTAAGGGACAAAATGTCGGCATGGGCACCAAATGCAAATAAGGCGCTAACTAGGGTACCCATGTAAGGTCAAGCTCTACCACTCATATCATGCCACTTCTAAAACAACAAGAAGGTTCTGTGACATAATAGAGTGGGTTCGTACCTAAGGCTATAATGAAATGGTCATAAGGTGATGCAAAATGCAAATGGTGATGAAACCTAACCTATATGCCAGTTTAGACATGATACCTGAAATCGACACGAACGGGTCAATCCAATGGCTAAAATGACACTCAAAAAGGTCTCCTATATCATAAATTAGTCCAAAAACAGTCCAAAAGGATTAGAAACAGTCCAAACTATAGAAAAGGGGGTAAAAATTTTCAAAAATTTGAAAAATTTCTATAAATAGTAAAAAATTCAAAACAATATAAAACATTTGAAATTTTTACCCATTTGAGCTCAGAACTTCAATAGCAAATTCCAGGAGATCCAGCCGGCGGAATCCACTACCGTTTTTTCTAGGTACTTACCCATGCTCCACTCTTTCATTTTGATGCAAATTTTGTCAAATTTAATGGTGTATTTAGGATTCTAGGCCAGTCTAAGATGCGCACCACGACCCACATGAAAATCGAGGGTTTTTCTGCATATAGGGCTGGATATACGTGGAAAATGCCCTCAAAGTTGCGTACATACATGGTTGTTTAGAAAACAATCGCGTATGCGGTCATGCTCAATGATTTTTAAGTGTTCTAATGGATCAAAATCAAATTTTATGTGCAGGATGGTCCTAGAATGGAGAGAATGTGAACATGGTGATGTAGAAGAGGCAGTAAGGGCAAATCTAATGGCTCAACAAGCGTTACGTGCATGCGGGCTTTACAAATTTTGGTGTCTTGGTGGCTTAAGATCCAAACTAGGACTATTGCATATGTTAGTGGACTACTCAGATCCAGACTCAGAGTCATTCCAGATAGATGGGATGTCCCTCACCATAGAAGTGGAAGACATATATTTTATTACTGGACCTTCCCGACGAGGGGAAGTGGTGAACCTACGTTCTCATGGGCATGAAGGTGGCCTGACTATAGATGAGTACATTGCGATGTATTGCTATCCAGACATGGAGAAGGTGGGGAGTCAGATCGAAACTAGCTCCATACAGGTGCTAGGCCTAAATGCCATCCTACTGACACTGGGCAGGATAGTAGGCTTAGCTTCACTCTACCAGGCCTCATGGCCTCTGATGTTATATGGAGTGGAGTGCATGAGACCCACTTTGTACGATTGGAGCACTGCACTATTGGGCAACATGAAACACCAGCGTAGTGAGTGCAAGATGGGCAGAGTGCAAAACTTCGGTTTCAGTAGCATACTGAGCACGTTTTTCTTTGAGTGTGTTCCAGGATTGAGCCCTAGAGTTGATGTTCCTCTACACGGGGTTGGATATCCGGCCGAACGGTGTTGGGCGGATGCGATGCACATACTAGGTGGAGGTAGGGTGTCCAACCCCTAACCAGCTGATTTCTTTCCATGGTGGCAATGACAGATAGTTGCCATCGATGACTACCCCTATGTGGAGATAGATTTCCGGGGAGACCTGGACATGCCGCTACCACCAGGATCGGCATATGGTGAAATTGGTAAGGAATCTCGACCCTCTTTTTAAAAAAAATTAGTTATTAATTTTTTTTGTGTTTTCTAATTATGTGGAATCAAAAGACATGTTTTTGGGTGACAATACATAGTGACATCTACCATATGCATGCAGATGTGGGACCACGGCGGCCTGAAGGCTTCCCTCATCATAGACGAAGGGGAAGAGGAGATGATATCATGGGTGTGGATGTGGAGTGGACGCTCCAAAGCATTCATACCAACTTCATGAGACTGACACATAGAGTACCCATGGCGCAAGTCGAGGACTTGCCTGAGGCCATGCAACGCCAGCTGGTGGGTGTACCAAAAGCATGGGTGTGGCTATTTTGATGGCTAGCTAGAGCCGTAGTCACATTCCACAATCACAAGCCCCCTCCTCCTCCACAGGTTTAGATACCTGGGAGTGGTACATTTTGTACTACCATGTATTTATATTTTGGTGGCTCGAGAGCCCCATTTTTGTATTATGACACTATGTATTACCACATTTTGGATGTTTATAAAATTTTTTATGATGATCAATTTATTTATTTACATGTGTAAAAATTTATGTTTGTGATGAGCTTATTGTGTATGAAACAAATGCCAATCTAACACGTAGTTAGCATATGAGTCAGCAACTTGATTATTAATTCTTGGAATATGTATGTATGTTATATTGTCAAATTGTCATTCTAATAATCTCACATGTAAGAATCTTCTTAATAATGTTGGATCTCTAACATGGTACAAACCATTAAGCTGTGACACTACTAAATCTGAATCAAGTCGTACCTTAAGAGAGAGAACACCATGTGAAATGACATTTTGTAGAAGTTCAATAATGGCACTATACTCAGCAACATTGTTTAAAGATGGACGTAAACATACGCCTTTTGAAGACAATACCTGACCCATAAGAGTATAAATCACCCAAGCAACAAAGTTTGAGTGTTGAGTGTGATGGCTCACACCATCTACAAATCCTATGAAGGTGGAATATTCCATTGACATCTACCAAAAGAAATGGAAACTAATCACAAACCCGATCACCATAAGAAAAAGACCTACCTATGCAGAACTGTACAATAATATACAATAACCAGCCTTGGCTGAAAATCATGCATAGTACTTTTTGAGATAGAGCCCATTTCTAGGCTCCACCAAGGCCTTTCCCTCATAATCCACTAACTCATAAGTGCCCTTCTCTAACACACATTTAACGATGTAAGGACCATGCCACATGGGGTTAAAATTTCCTGCCCCCAAGGGTTCTTTCGATTGATCCCACATAAGGACCAAGTCTCCCTCACTAAATCTCCTTAGATGGACAGAATTATCATACTGGACCTTAACACAACGCTTATTTACTTCTAGAGCCACCAAGTCATCTCGACGCTGCTCATCAAGTTGTTCTAGGTGGACCAAACACACCTCCAATGAGGAAGTGTCTGGTAAGAGCTCTATGGCTAGTTTCAAAGAAGGAATCTCGCACTCAACCAGTAATAACGACTCCACTCCATGTACAAGTTGATATGGAGAAAAAACTGTGCTAGTCTTAAAAGCGGTTCTATAAGCCCACAAAGCAGGATATAACATACTGTGCCAATTATTATTGCTTTGTGCGATGGTTCGTTGGAGAATGGATTTGAGTGATTTGTTCACTACTTCTACTTGTCCATTTTCTTGAGGGTAGTAAGAGGAGGAATCCTCTTGTTTATACCCTAACTTTGATGCCAACTCTTCCATCATATGATCCTGAAAGTGCGAGCCATGGTCGGTGACAAGATCTTTCGGAATACAGAACTGAGTAATAATCTGGTTGAATAAGAAGTGCGCAACTGTCTCACCGTCAGATTTAATTGTAGGCATAGCCTCAGCCCATTTCGTGAAGTATTCAATAGTCACTATGATATTATGATGCCCCCCAGCTGAAGTTGGGTTACAATCCATAAAATCAAGCCCCCACTTAGTGAAGGGACTTGCGATGATGATGAGATGTAACGGGGCAGGTTTTGAGCACATATTATGTGCAAACACCTGGCAAGGATGGTACCTCTTGACCGCATCTACACAATCCTTAAAGATCGACAACCAAAAATAACCCACTCTTAAGATTTTTTAGGCTGTAGAAATCCTACATAAATGACAACCAAATGACCCTCTGTGGAAATCATTCAACACAAGCTCCACTTCTTTGTGAATTAAACAACTATGTAAAATGGAATCTACCCCACGGTGGTACAAATTTTTATCCACTATGAGGTAATTCTTGAATACATGATGTAATCGTCCTCGTTCATCCCACGAGAAGGGAGTTGGGACCTTCAATGTTTGTAAATATATAATAATATCCCCATACCATGGGTCTAAAGTTGAGATTAAGAATATGTTCTCATCGATAAATGTATCTTCACAAACCAACTCCTCCGATTCACTTGGGAAATCCGATATAAGCTCCACAAAAATTAATGATTTCTTTAATTTTTCCAAAACAAACTGGAGATCGAATTCTTACAAGATGACAATCCATTTATTATACTTTCCCCCAATCATCCTTCAAGTGAGGATGAATTGAAATGGATTGAAATGGGCTACAACCAAGGTCTGGCGAAGGAGAATATAATGTCTCAACCACTGAACCACATGTATAGTAGTTAAGGAAAGCTTCTCAAAATGGGAATAATGGATCTCTACATCAATAATATTCTAGCTCAGATAGTATATGACATGCTCTTGGAGCTCCTCATCCTCTTGAACCAAAACCATACCAATCATCTCCATGGATGCGACCACATAAAGTAGAAAATCATGGCTATAGTCTGGGGGACTAATCACCGGGGCCGATTCTAGGGCTCGCTTGAGCGCATCAAAGGAATCCCGGGCTCGCTCATCCCAACAAAAGGTGGTGTCCTTCTTCAAAAGACGCATAAGGCCTCTAGTCAAATTAGCAAAATTGACAGTGAATCTCCATAAGAATTTTTCCATGCCTTGCAAACATTGAAGATGTCGAATGTTTTCCGGGGGAGACAATTGAAGTATTGCCTCAATCTTCAAAGGGTTGACTCTCATACTCTCTTTAGAAACAATGAATCCTAATAAGTGACTAGACTTCACACAAAAGATGCACTTGTGAGGATTTAACCTGACCAAATAATGGTGGCACCTTTCGAATACTAATCTCAAATGATAGGAATGACGCATTCTCATACGAGAATGAGTAGCAAGGTCATCCAAAAATACTTTGATAATAGATTTGAGATCATGGAAGATCAAGGTCATAGCCCATTGAAAAGTAGCTTCGATGTTCTTAAGACCAAAAGGCATTTTTTGATATGCAAAGGTTCCCCAAGGACAAATAAATGCAGTCTTATATTGGTCCTCAGGTTTAATTTGTATATGATTGTATCCGGAAAAGTCATCCATAAAGGAAAAACCTCACTACCCGAAAACTCATCCAAAATTTGATCAATAAATGGTGTGGAGAAATTGTCCTTAGGACACGCATGATTCAAATCATGGAAATCGGTACATATGTGGATCGCTCCCTGCTTCTTATCAACCGAAATGGGATTTGAAAGCCACTCCGTCAAGGGAATGAGATAGATAAAACCGGATTTCAATAGTTTTTCTATCTTTGACTTAATTGCGGGTTCTTTCCTAGGATTCACTGTATGCAAGCATTGTCAAATAGGCTTAGCATTGGGATAAGTCTTAATCTCATGTTCAACAATGCGAGGGTCGATACCTGGAATTTCATCGTAAGACCAAGCAAATATATCACGAAATTCTTTAAACAACTCGGTGTGTTCTTGAATCTGAGCATGGAAACATTCTGCCCCAATATAGACATTCTCTATCCTGCTAGGATCGCAAGAGATATTGATAGGAATCGTTGGATATATATTTTCCATGTTCCCATAAGCCATCAGACTAGGAGAGCTTAATGGAAACATGGGACTACCAATTCTCTCAATAAGAACCTCCCTAAAGTCCTCACGCTCCAAGCGGTCAATCTCAGGAACAAAATAATATCTACGATGCAACTCTTCCCAAGGTGTCTCAACCCCTGACATGGCCTCAATAATTGATTTGTCTGAAGGAAAAACACTATCAAGGTAGTCATGCACGTGAGAAGACTGAACTGCCCATGCAGGTAGCACATATGGGTCCTCCTTCTCCATCTGTGAAGAGGAAGGACTAGGCTCTTCAACACACTCAATATTAGCTTGATAAGCTACCATAGTTGCAGGAAATGGCATGTTCGTCACGATGGGCTCACTCGAAGTATTCAGTGTAGGAAGAATCCAAGGATCTTCCATATGACTCGTGCAAAAAGACACTGATCTCACAAATGTCTAAGCCTCATCGAAACTAGACCCTATCATAAGGATAGGTGCAGGACAACTAAAGCTTCCCATGAGGGATGGATACATGCCCACACCCACACTCCTATTTTTTGACTGAGAGTGCTCTACAATTGGGATTGAAGCTCCTGAAGATGCGGAAACCGATGGATTCTTGAATGATGTTTGATTAATCGTAACTATCTTCCCATTAAATGGAAAGCATACAACGCAAAATAGTGAAGAAGCTACGACTTGCATACTGTACATCCAATTCCTACACAACAAGAGATTGTAGTCAAGGGGCGCATCAACCACCTCGAATTCTATCACAATTGTCTTCCCTCCCAAATAGACCTTAAGGGAAGGAAGGATCCCATGCGGCCGAAACGATCTCCCATCAAATGTAGCTAACATGGTAGTCGATTTAGACAGCTTAGGGGAACCTAAACCCTTCCAACATGATAAAGACATCACAGAAGTAGGAGCACCTTCGTCAATCATAGTGCGCTTGACGGTCATATTGAGACATTCTACACGAATCAAAAGAGACACATAGTAAGGCAAACAAGGATGAAGGCCTACAGTTTCAAATTTAATCACGGAGAAAGAATTATCATCATTCACACCAAGGGCAGAAAGAAAAGACTTCCTTTGCGAAGGACAACTCTGAAGTACTTCTAGTGCAGACATCGCACAAGGAGTGTGGCCCAAATCCTCGACAAAAGAATAGTTCTGGGAGGCTTGGGCATTAGGATTGTGCCCCAAATGCTTAAGGACTCCTTTAAAAATGCGAGGTGCAACTTCAGGTTTATCCACAGGTTTTTCAATACACAAAGGAGTTCCTAGTGGATCCAGTTCCTTTCCTAGGTTGGGTTGTGACAAACCATAGTATTTCACATGGGTCCCAACCGTCATAGCACATACCATGTTAATGCAACCACGACCACTACCCTCCGGTGGATCTTGATTACCACTAGACTGATCATGGGTCCTTGAGTTCATGTTTTGATTGTGAGGCAAATGGTTAGTCAGCATAGCTGGGCCCTATGCTAAAAATATTGAGGCTTCATCGATACAAGGGAACAAGTAAGTGAGGTGATCGTCCTTACATAACTTGCAAGGAAATTTAACCTTATGTTTATATTTCTTGTCCCCCCCAGCATTACGGGCATTCTTGTCATTATTATTAGCATTTTCATTCCTATTCCCACCCTTATGATTGTTCTTACCCTTCTTTTTATTCCTTCCAGGTCGTTGGTTACCCTTCTGGTCCGACGATTGCACCGAAAGCACATTCATCATTTGGGTGGGATGAGACGAAGCGTGCCTTGTCCCGAAGTAGATCAGTTGATTGAAAATTGACTGACCTATTTCACAACTGAATCCACAGGTTTAGCACTCACACAATCAACAATGCCATTGGCATGTGGTCTAGGTTTAACTTTGGGGTCGAAACTAGAACGCGGAGCATTGGGAATGATCTCATATAACAAATCAGATTGAGCATAAATCAAATCCAGTTCCTGTGCCCTAAAAATGGCATGTTCCTCATTTTGCACTCCAAATGTAGAAACATCCTTCGCTATATAAGGCAATAATGACTTAAGGAACCATTCAAGGAGGAATTTTGGCAGTATAAAGGATTTAATCAACCTCTTCCATCTACGCCACTCTTGGATATGGTCCAATATATGTGTGGCTTTATCTTTCCGAAATGTCAACAAGAGTTCCATACCAACGTCATAATGCACTGGTAGCTGGAAGTGGTTAAGAAAAGTCATCGCTAGGTCATCAAACAAAGCGAATGGCCCCCTAGGTAGCTCTATATACCATTTCATGGAAGGCCTTGTAAGGGTGCATTGAAACAGCCTTAAACGGATCGAATCCTGGTGTAAGGAATTTGAAGAGCACCATAGGTGAAAGGTAGTAACATGTTCACTCAGATCCTCTCCTGGGTTTTCCTCAAATTTTTCTATGTCCGAGGGAAGCTTAGTAGGGACAGCCAGCCAAGTCGAGTCATGAGCTATAGGATCGTTCGTCAATCTGGACAAGTCAAGAAGATTTAGCGTTGTGAGAAAAGGGAGCTTAGGATGAGTAGGTTAATGGACCACTCCCTGATAGTTCTGATTACAATAACCACCATGGCCTTGACCTTAGTTCCCTCCTCTCGTTTGACCCATATAGGGTGGCATGGAAGCACCATAGTGTGGTGTACCTTGACTATTCAGGGATACAAATCTGTAATTTGGAGAGTAAGTGGGTTTTTGATACCTATACCCATAAGGTGAAGAACCCTATCCATACTGCATCCCATAATAAGGTCCATAAGTCATCGCATGAGATGTCCCACGAGACACTCCGTAAATAGGAATATATGCTCCGAAAGTACGAATATACATTCTGAAAGTAAGAATATATGCTCCAGAAGTAGTAAGATGACCTCTAGAAGTATGAACATGACCACCCAAAACAATGGTTGGTACTTGAACCTAAGACACAACTGGTCGAGTAACAACAGTACGAACATGACTCGTAGCAACATTCTAGCCCGAAGGACCACGTGAATGAGGTGGAGGGTGAACATGCAAAGAACTAGGGATAGAGGATGAAGGGACCTGTGAAATTATGTACGTGTTGTTCCCTATAGTCACTCATCTTGGATCTGGTATCCTAATAGGATCACTAACCCTAGGCCTAGTAGGAATATGTGATGTAGCTTCCACCACCGGGATGGAAGGTGCAATGTGACTTGCACTCCCAAAGATATCCACATGGTAAGGAATGAGAGTGCCCCCAGGCATAGTGTTAGGCTCAAACTCAGACTCAACATGAAATTCCAAATCATGTGTGGGAAAACCAGACATACCATAACTACCATAACTAGTGCTCGCGGGTTCAAAATGAGTCTCATCATCTTCCGGCATTCCATACCGCTGATGCGTCAATGGGAGATCAACACTAGAGTAAGTAGGTCTATGATGAAAAGTACCTATATTAGAAATTACAGGACCTAACTTAGTCAAATCAGGTGAAGGATCATAGTTAGAGTAAACTCCCCATCTTCCACTTGAATGGGAGAAGGTGGTTCAGGAATACCTTCAACATGGTCTCCCATCGTGTGTGAATCAATGTGCGAAGTAGTCCGCCTGGATCGTATGTTTCTCTCTCCCAAAGGAGTAGGAGATGTAGAAGGCAGAAGTCCTGCTAAACGATGAGAATGGTGAGGAGTTGCACCTGAATCCACAATGACTCAAAAAATGTAAAAGACTCTCTAACTACGCAAACCCTAAGCAAGCTAACGTGCACAAAGCAATCACCAGTAAAATCTAAAGCCAAACACAAGGAATCAAGGGTAGGATAAATGAGCTCCCGAATGAAGCAGGTATGTCTCACCTAGGAGAGGCTTGAGACTCCCATACACAAAAAGCGAAGGTACATAACCAATTATTATGTCCCTCAGCTTCAATGCATAAAGTGATTGTGTTTTTCGACCCCAACCTGGTTGGGACACCCGTAGAATAACCCCTGCAGAGTACCCCCTTGATATCTTAGGTAAGGAAACTAAGGTCACTTCAGTATAATCAATATTCAGGCAGACAGTCACAGGTGGGATTGACCGTATGAGTAGGGTAGCAAATCCTGAAACTCTCAAAAGAGCCCCCAGATAAGAATACAATCCTGAAAATATCTCTGGTGCTACTCAGTTATGACTAGGGGTCATCCCAATCAATAACTGCTCACACTGCGTCGTGCTTAACTCCCTTTTGAAAGGAGAATCTTGAGAAACATTGGTTATACCAAGGAATTTCACACACTCACCTAGACAGACACATACATGTTGTTGTTTAGTGGTCTTGAAGAATTTACTCACAATGAACTATTCCAAGACCCTAAAACCTAGTCTTGTTGGTGAACCCTATCAAATAAAATAGTGTAGTTCATTTTAATTAAGCATTTATTTTAATTGGATTTATTACTCAAAAGAGGTATATGGCCGTGCAACTAATGGCATTATGACACAACATGAAGCAAAATGCACACCTAACAATCAATGCAAATGCATTGTGTCCATGAAAAACAGGGTATGCTACTACCCGAAATGCACAATTTTCTTCGAATGATAAATGCAAGATTTTCTATATGAAATCCTGACTAATTCTTCAAAGCAAATCTAGTGCAAGTACTATGCAAAATGCAAGATGCAATGCATAATGATAATAAAATATTTTTGGATTTTTTGAAATAAAAATAAAGCAAAAGAATGGTTCTACAATCCCCAGACTCTGTGTTGTAAAGGAAAGTATCCTATGGCTAGGGTTTAAGAGGCCATCAACGTACTGGGGTTGACAGAGAGATGTACAATGTTCAGCAAGTATATATAAACAATATTTAGATATGAGAAAGGTCCACACTTGATAAATTGAAGGCTGGTCCAAGCTTTCTCTTCAATCCTCTTCTTGCTCCTCTCGCTCCAAGAGACCTGCAAAACAAGTTATACCTTCCTCAAGCCATTATGACCACATATAAGACAATGATAATCAAATGAATATGAAACAATGATCTGAATAACATTATAATATGATGATAAACAGAGATTCAATTACACATTGAACAATGATTTGGGAAGAAGAATGACATCACATCTTTATTGATCTTTAAAACAAGTACAAGTATACCTTCTCTTCAAGTTTAGCACCTCACGAAACCTTGATCTGGTTCTGCTGCTTCTCTTCTCCAAAGAACTCAGCCTCCAAGCTCTGCAACACTAAGGGAAGACCTCTAGGGAAAAAGTGTAGGCAAAGAGAGTCCCAATTCCTCCAGCATAACAATGCATAAATTCCAAGTCCCCTTTCATGGACCTCCCTACCTCTATTTATATGATAAAGAAGAGTTAGGGGCGAAGCCAAATTGGTTACAACTGAAGGAGTCAGTTGCATAACTACCCAAACTAACTCAAAAGGTGTGTTTTTATGTTTTAATTTTAAGAGACATATTCACAACTATGAAGGAGGACAAGCCACGAATATATGCATTCGCGACTTGTAAAACACAAGAGTCGCGAGTGATTCGCGAGTTGCACATAAGCAGAGTCACGAATACACAAAAAATGCATTTTTAAGGTATTTTTGGGCATTTTCAGACTTTGGTGTCTTCTGGAACGTTTTAGCTAACTAAAATACCTTTCCAATGGTGTAGAAATGAGGTCAAACGGATTTGCAAAACTCAAGATATGGGTCCTCCAAGATAGGTGTTTTTTCAGTGACTTTCATGAAGTGCCGACATGCGACGAAATCATGGGAAAGTGGTCACAGGAAGAGATGTGTCATTTTGGGCTATAACAGATGCCCCCTAATGTGTGAGGTTAGAGGGGAAGATGATAGCCAAAATACATTATAAAGGAAACAACTGAGTATGGAGAGAGCAGAGAATCCAAGATCAAAAGGCTCGAGTGAAGGTACCTGAAAGAGAGATAAATGTCAGAAAAACTGATCTCTGGGACATACACGTCCATATACAAAACATCACCATAAATATACAGGTAGATCCAACATATGTATAACTGATGAAACTATCATGGTCGCTCAATATGCAAAAAGGCGCCATATCAAATCTAAAGGAGCAATGGCCACAAATGAACAAGGTGGATCCATGCTCAACAATCGATCATAGCCACAAAAATACAAGGTGGATCTATGTCTCAGCAAAAAATTTCATATAAAGTATAACAAGGTCTTGCGCAACTTAGGCAATAGAAAAATGATGACAATGCTACTGTCATCCCCAAGGTCTTCAATCCAAACCGCCCAAAAAAGGTACGAATCCTAACCATGTGAAATAAAGGAGCTGAAGTCGAACATGGAGGAAACCATTTGATAATCGGTCAATGATGAAAACCATTAACAAACGCGAGGGAAACCACCATTAATGAAAATGGTCCCTAAGGTACCTAGTACATTCTAACAAGTGTGATTACAAGGACTTGAAGTTGAACACTTGAAGAATCCATTGAGTAGGAGACATTAAGGTATTCCCACTACCCAATAGCGAGGGAAATTGCCATTGAGGACAACAATTCCCAAGGTACTGTCAGAAACTCTAAATCTCATCCCTAGAACAAGATGTGTTGCAGTCGATAGGAAGAGATCCGTGGCAGGAAGGCATTAAGGCATTCTTCATCATCCAACACGAGGTAAGTCAAAGACTAATTGGATCTAGAATTGGTATTGAATTTCACAAAAAGGACCACTGAAGACATGATGTAATGAACTGATACCAGGGAATGGCCGACACAAAAGGTCAAGGAAACTGCAGAATGGCTGACAAAGGTTTAATCCTTGAATAGTGAGCACGGCACAAAAGTGACTTAGGCAGCTTTTGACACGAAATAAGACCAACGAAACAAATCTACAATGTAGGAGACATTGCTAGATTCCCCATATAATTGGAAGAGAAACCAACTGGAGGAGTAAGAAACTCTGAATCAGGATAAGGTCAAAAGACTAGGACCCAACTGTTGAGAGGCTCAAAACTGGTGCTTTGTTCAAGGAAACAAGACTTGCTGCCATGATGTAAAAAGACATGGAAATAAACCTTGCCCTTCCCTTCTTTCTTGTAAAGGTTTAATGAGTCCAAGAAAGCAAACTCGGGACCATCTTCATTTTTTGACAAGCTTGAAGAAAAGAAAGAAGAATGCTTGATAAGGCACTGATTCGTGGATTTTACGATCCCAAACTAGTACATGCTCGACGGTGTTTTCATAGTTTAGAGAGTCTGAAAAATCCAAAGAAGACTCCAGGGGTGTCCTTTTTCGTACAATTTAGTCTCCTAAGGCCGAAAAAGTATAAAACAAACCAGAGAAGAACTCTCTTAACTTCCGAAGAAGAAAAGGTGCACCTTTTTCGTATTTAGTCAGGAAGGTCTGAAAAAGGTTAAATTACCACCTACCTAACGCTCCTTCAAAAGCAGCATATAGCCTAAGTTTTACGAGTGTGAAGGAAGGCAAGATCACTCAGAAAGATCCATTTGATTACGAGAAATGGGGCTTACAACAATAAAATCGATGCTTTGTTCTTTAGGGTTTAACGAGCATGACAAAGACATAAAGTACACTCAGAATCTTTTTCATGTTTTGGTCCAGAGCACGAAAAAGAGAAAACTCAGCTCATACCGGGGGTTCCTTTTCTGTAAGTTTAGTCCCTCAAGTCCGGAAAAGAGATAAACCTATGCCTGAGAATACTCTTCTCAATTCCGAAGAAAGGAGAGTGATCATTTCTCGTATTATTTCACATGGTCCGAGAAAGATATAACCTACCACCAATGTGGATTCCCATTCACATATTCTTAACGAGCCTGAACGGACAAGTTTACTCAGCAGTCAAGTCTATTTTAAGGAGTCAGACTTGGGCCTAAACAAACTCAAAATCTTTCCCGTGAAGTTTTAACGAGTCCAGAAAAGTCAACTCGTGGCCTCCTTACTGTTTTTAAAGAGCTCGAAGGAGAACAGAAAGAATGCTCTAAATCCGAGGAGACGAGTGTCATAGACAGGAGAAACTAGTTCCAAGTGCAAGGAACAAACCTATGCATAATGCAAGGAAAGTGAGCAAGATAAGGACACTCGGGGAAGGTCTCCTCGGGGTAAAGGGTGTCAAGTTTCAAAGGCAAAATGATACAAGGCTTAGCGACGATGAGAACAAAGATGAGGGCTTATACAATGAGCTAAAAGCGTGGAAGCCGGCATCAGGCTCATAAGCACGAGCAAGGTATATGCAAATGCGATTACAGCTTGAAAAACAAGGTGAGGCCCATAAACAGTTGGGAATCCAACTAATAATCCTGTCTCCAAGAAACAACAACATCAGAAGAAATGATCTAGTGCGGTTCAGTTTAGAAGAAACGCATGTGACTTTGCTATCTTCTACAAAAGGAAAAGTCAAGGCAGAATCAACCGAAGAATATTCTATAGGACCAAGGCCCGAGGATTTTTAATCAATAAGATCGACCTCAGAAGGAAAGCAAAAATCAACAAGGGAGATAGAGTCTACAGGAACAAACTCAATATCCAAGGAGTTGAAAAATTCATAAGAAAAATCAAACTCATCAGGATCACTGACTTGCTTTTCAAATGAAGAATCAAAAGACTCAACAAAAACCAACATGAGAAAAAGGGAATGCTTACTAAGCAAATCAGGGTTAGACTTAATCACAACTGAAAAAGAAGGTCAGACTGTATCAAAGACTTTAGGAAGACTTCATCCGAAAGGAGGAAATCATCCGAGATAGGACACATATCTAAACTTTCAAATGGATGGACAGAGTGGAGAGAAGGCTCTACAATCTATATAGGATGACTCACCCGATCAACTGCTGGGACCAAGTCCCAAGAAGGTAAGCATGAAAACAGAGGCTGCCTCTCAGTAGCAATTGAACACAAAGGACAAGAAGCCACATAGTTCACCTATGGCGGGGTAGTGTCTACAGAAACACTGGGAATCAACAAAGGAAAGACTTGGTCTCTAGTTGGGTCAGGAGACGGATCAAGAAAGTCCAACTGATCGATAGTGACAATTTCTTTTCCATTATTAAAGTAAATCACATGAAAGAATGTTGACACCACAGCTTGCATGGCATAGAAATAATCACATCCAAGGAGCATATTAAAGTCCAAGGGGTCTTATATCACCATGAAGTCAACTAAGATGGTCTTCCCACCCAAAGTAACAGGTGTTTGAGTAATAATTCCCAAGGCTATACAAGTTCTTCTATCAAACGCCAGTAACTGACTAGCAGTTGACACAAGGCTGTGAGATCCCATACCTCGCCAAGCATGAGCAGACAAAATACTAACTGAGGCTCCTTCATCAACAATGCACCGAGCAATTGTATAGGGTTCAACTTTGACCTTTATCTGGAAAGGTGAAACAGAAGGAAGGCACGGCTCAACTAGGCTATCCCAATCAAAGGAAACAATCTGAGAGCTTGGTGGGGGTTGATCCGAAGCAAGTTCAGTGCCCCCTTGTTCAGTAAGATCTGAACTAGCAGTGAAGAAAATATGACTAGTAGACACTTCACTCTCCAAAGGAAGAGTGGGATTGATCGATACTGGGATCGATTCAACCGCTTGATGAAAGTCACTCTCCGAAGGGAGAGTAGGATTGACCAAAGATGACATTGGTTCAATCACATGAGGAGCACTCTCCGAAAGAAGAGTGGGATCGACCAAATCTGAGATTTGTTTGACCACTTGATCAACCAAAGGTTGAGTAGGAGGTTGAGAAACTATAGGGTGTTCAGAAGAATGAAATCCATGAGTCTTGGACCACACTCTTCGCACCTCTGGGATATCAGGGTACAGATGAGTAAGGTGATCTTCCTTGCATAGCACACAAGGGAACTTAAGATGATGTTTCGAACGACCAGTTTTCTCAACAGTATCAGCATGACTAGCAGTGGCTGACTGTTTGCTCTCAACATGACCTGCAGAGGATGAGAGTTTGCCCCCAGCGTGAACAATAGAGGCTGGGTGACTGGGTCCAACCTCACTAAGAGAGGCTGGTTGTTGAGAGACTCCATAATGTTCAAAAATTGGATGACCATGAATCCAAACTCTTCACACCTCCAGAATAGAAGGGAATTTATAAGTAAGGTGGTCTCCCTCACAAAGCTTACAAGGAAACTTGAGCTTGTGTTTTGAATGGGTAGACTTGTAAATAGTGTCAACATGGCTCACAATGGTTGACGGGTTGTCCTCAGCTTGAAACACAGAGGCTGAAAGACTGCCCCCAGCATGCCTAGCAGAGGCTGAGAGACTGGGTCCAACATGACTTGTAGAGGTTGGACGGGCACCATTAACGTGAACAACAGAGGTTGAATGGTTAGGATCAACATGCTTTGCAGTAGTTGAGTGTGTTCCCCCGGCGTGAGCAATAGAGGCTGGGTGAATGGATCCAACTTGAACAATAGAGGTTGGATGGGGAGGTTCAACTTGAAAACTAGAGGTTGAACCAGTGCACTCAGCGTGAACACCAGAGGCTGAGTGACAGGATTCGACATGGCCTGGAAAGGTTGGAAGGATCCCACCAGCGTGAACACCAGAGGATGGATGGATGGATCCAACTTGAACAACAGAGGTTGGATGGGAAGGTTCAACTTGAAAACCAGCGGTTGAACGGATGCACTCAGCTTGAACTCCAGAGGTTGAGTGACAGGATCCGACATGACCTGAAAAGGTTGGAAGGATCCCACCAGCTTGATCACCAGAGGCTGGATGGATAGCTCCAACATGAACAACAGAGGTTGGATAGGATGGGTCAACTTGAAAACCAGAGGTTGAACGGGTGCACTCAACATGAACACCAGAGGTTGAGTGACTAGATCCAACATGACCTGCAGAGGTTGGATGGGTGCCCCCAGCCTGAACAACCGAGGTTGGGTGGTGAGGTTCAACTTGACTTGGAGAGGTTGAACGGGTGCCCCCTTGCTTATGTGCTTTCTTCCTATTCCTCCTTCTTTTACTCCTTTTAGACTATCGGTTACTAGTATCAGTACTTTCACCGCATGAGCTAGAAGGAGGAGGAGAACTAACTATAGGTGAAGGGGAGATAGTGTTTTGATGCCCTTGATATAAGGAGCTTACTTGAGAAGCATCATGAGCATTCAGGACAGTTGGAGTGGAAAAAAACCACACCGGTAGCCCTAGGGTGAATCCCGGAAGATTCAAGGTGGCCATCAAGGGAACACCAACATTCCCTGTGAGAGGAATATGACAAGGAGCTCCCATCATGGGGATCTCTTGGTGTTCAAAGGGGTGTTAGCCATTGATTCAAAACAAGAGACAAAGTCTGAGGTTGATGGTCAACCAAAATTACAAAGAAGACACCTAAAGGCCCACTAAGTACAGACAAACCACACAGCACTCACTAAAAAATTCCTAAATCCCAAACAGACAAACGGGTATAAGATGTACTTTCCAGAAGAAAGCTAATAGACAGTTACTTGGCATCCTTGAGGTGGTTCTCAGGCACAAGTGGAAGAATCACCCACCACCCTCCTGCACTTTCCATAAGGGTTACCTTCCAAGCCAGTCCAAGGTCAACCAGAAATAACCTTCCGGTTTACCTGTGTATGAACCCTAGATGTCAAGAGACTAAAGGATACCTTGGCAATACCAATAGTCTGGGGGGACAGTCGCAAGCCAGACTCGTACGCATGGGCAGGGTAGCTGAGCCCGAAACTCTATCTAGGACAGAATCCCCAGATGTGCAAAAGTCCTGAGTTACGCTTTGACAAGGATTCGGAGGGTTATCTCCTCTCTCCAAGCGTCCACGCGGCCTAGTGCTTAACTCCCGTTTGAGAGGAGCTTCCCAGATACAGTGATAAAGTCAAGGATTTACCTAGTGATAGGCCAACTACATTTGAAATTTAACACTTGTGGGGAGTTGAAACACCCTAACCCACAAGTATAGCCTAATCTAGTTGGTGTATGACCCTATAAAATAAAACTTACTAGTAAATTTTAAAATTATGTCGCTTATTTTATGGGTTTTTTCTTACTTAGAGGGTAAATGGCATGAAACTGATGTGGTGTTTTGACTCAAAAAATGAAACAAAATGACTAAGCAAAGAGAAATGAAAAGAAAAAAAGCAAATAGCTATTCTCTTTATATTTCTTTTTCAAATAGAAAACTTGAAAGCCAAAAAAGATCAAATCTTTTTATATTTTTCCAAAAACAACAATATGCTATGCAATCTAGACTAAAAACCTAATCTACATGCATATAAAGCAAACATGTGTTTTTGTATTTTTCTTTTATAAATGGAAAAGAAAAAATAATCCTATCAACTAATGCAAGCAAATACTGAAAGCAAAGTGTTGGTAATAACTCCCGATTCAATATCCATTACATTGCTAATAGCATTTATTTATACATTTCATAGGACGGTTGTGTTTCACCTTCCGCCCAGCATTTTCGGCTTCCTGACTATTCAGTTTTATTTATTTATTTACAATAATCCCTAACGGATTATATTCTAACAATCCCCCTCTTAATCCGAAGGGGTGTTCGTAAGTCCAAGCATGTTTCTGAATCTTTCAAACTTTTCTCGTCCAAGCGCTTTGGTGAAGATGTCTGCAACTTGATCATTTGTGGAACAATGTCGAAGATGGACTGTCTTGGCCTCTACATGATGTCGAATCAAATGATACTTTGTGTTGATGTGTTTGGTTTGATCATGGAATCTAAGATTCTTAGCCAGCTTGATTGCAGAAGTATTGTTGACCAACAATGGAGTGGAGTTCTCTTGTTTTTCTTGCAAATATTCAAGTATCTTCCTGAGCCATACTATTTCTTTCGTTGCTTCAGCTGCAGCCACATATTCTGCTTCTGTTGTTGAATCTGCTGGAACTGACTGTTTGCGTGATCTCCATGAAACAGCTACTGATCCAAGACTCATAGTGTATTCAGAAGTTGATACTCCTGTCTCCTTATCACCATAAAAATATGAGTCTGAGTACCCAATAAGTTTGGAGTCATCCACTTTAGAGTACTTGAGTCCAACGTCTTGAGTCCCCTTCAAGTATCTTAGAACCCTCTTTGCAGCTGACCAGTGTCCTTCACAAGGTTTATGCATGAACCTTGAAAGTATGCCAACAACATAAGAAATATCTGGTCTAGTTGTTGTAAGATAGATAAGGCTTCCTACAAGTTGTCGATACTTGGTCGCATCCTCAAATTCTTTTCCTTCGCTTGATGTGAGCTTTATTTTCTGTTCCATTGGAGTAGATATAGGGTTGCATTCTGTCATGCAAAATTTGTTTAGTAGTTCTCCAACATATTTTTTTTGAGATAGGAAAATATACTTAGGATGTTGAGTGACTTCAATTCCTAAGTAATAGTGGAGATGTCCCATATTTGTTATTTCAAAGATCTTTTTCAAATCTTTCTTTATGGATGCTATATAGCTCTCATTGTTCCCTGTCATCAAAAGATCATCTACATACACCACAAGATACACAACAGATCTTCCAACTTTCTTTATAAATAGTGTTGCATCATCAAGATCAAAATGTTCAAAATTTAACTTCAAAAGATGCTCGGTTAACTTTTCATACCATGCGCGAGGTGCTTGTTTTAGGACATACAAGGATTTGACGAGCTTGCATACCTTTTGTTCTTTTCCTTTCACAACAAAGCCTTCTGGCTGAGACATGAAGAGATTCTATTTCAAGTCTCCATTCAAGAAAATAGTCTTCACATCCATTTGATGAACTTTCCACCCTTTCTGAGCAGCTAAAGAGAGTAAGGTACGGATGGTAGCCCATTTTGCTGTAGGAGAAAATGTTTCTTCATAGTCAATTCCTTCTTTCTATGCATAGCCTTTTGCTACAAGCCTCACTTTGTGCTTGTGAAGTGAGCCATTTGATTT
>LPNX010209784.1:0-37448 GCA_001517045.1 Pseudotsuga menziesii | reverse complement strand
TCCTACTTGCTCTGAAATTAGATTCATGGAATGGCAGCTTACTATGTTTCCCTAAAATACATGCATCACATTTATTCTTCTCTTTAGGAATGGTGGGCATGACAAATACACCATTTTTTCTCAACAAACGAAGACTGTTATAATTTAGATGACCAAATCTTGCATGCCACAATGAACTAGATGACATATTACCTTCTCCATGCTGAGAGAGGTAGGCATAGTTCTGAAATCTTGTGGATGAACCCTTGAGCTTCAGCAGCTTTCCATCTTCGTATCCAGTCATGATGACTTGGTTGTCAGAGGACTTTCTTATTTCAACGATTCCATCAAACATGTGGATGGAATGGCCTTGCTGTCGAATCTCCACCAAGGACATCAGGCTTCTCTACAACTATGGAAGATAGAGAACGTTCTTCAACAATAAATCAGGGAATCCAGGCATATTCAGTCGAATGGTGCCCATTCCCTTTGGTTTAATACTAGACTTATCTGCAAAGTAAACTATGCCATCTATTGTTTCATTCAGTTCTTCAAAATAGTCTTTTCTAATGTCATGTGTGATGTTGCACCAGTATCAAGCAGCCAACCATCTTTATAAGATGAGAGAGAAGTCATTTCATTAAATCCAAGATTACAATGTGCAACAATACAAGAATCAGAAGATTTACTAGCATTTTGGTCATCTTTCTTCTGGTTGTGCTTGTCTTTGATGGAGTCCCACGAAGCCCAACACTGATCTGATGTGTGCCCATTCTTTCCACAACGTTTGCACTTTGATCTTTTTCTGGAGTTGTTTCTGCCCCCTCTGCCTGTCTTGCTGCAATCTCCCTTGGAAGGTTCTTTGGATTGGTCTTTTCCAGCTAGGGCAACACCAATACTAGATGCCAAAGAGTGCATCTTTACAACTGTTAGTGTAATTTACAATAATGAACTTGATATGACAAAGAGAAATAGAAAAAAAATAAAAACCTTGTAGGTCTACAGTCTCTGCTAAGGTGAATACAATGCAAGCTTCAGGTGAGCATACACAAGCTTCTTCAATACAAATTATATCAGTCACTATCAGTATATCAGTCTTCAAAGCATATATCATAAATTAGGGTTTTTACATTCCCATCAGTCGCAAGTAAATACTGCAGCAATATTTAAAATACTTCTTACAGCCTTCTTATAAGAATGTCTCAAATCTCAGCATCCATTACACAGTCTTCAGCAGTCTTCTAATGCACGCAGTAGCAGATACCAACTTCAAAATGCTTATTCAGGCAGAGTCTTTACACGTTCCACCAACAGTATTCATGCTCTTGAAAAAGGCTCTACATCAACATTTTATTGGTCACGCCTTCGCATCAAGCAGATCATACCTCCACACAGTTTCTACAGCTTTCACGTAAATACTATATATCCAAAAAGCTCTGGAAATAAACAAAATTTCTTCAGCTCTTAATAGTAAGCAGCCACGGAACTCAAATTACAAGATACTTCCATCAAACCAAGTCAATTTGACATGACCGAATCAATCATGTTCTTCAACTTTAAAAATTTATAATAACTGGTGGATATAGTAGCTCCAGTGGCAGCTCATATATGGTGGAGGCATCTCACAAAATAGATTATTAATAGCTGGTGGATATAGTAGCTCCAGTCGCAGCTCATATATGGTGGAGGATTCAAATATTAATTGTTGTGAAACGTACAGACTACTCTTTCAATCCCACAAAGAAGATACATGGAGTCTCTTCACAGCTTCAAGTGCAGTCTTTGTGATGAAAAAATATTCAAAATAAAGCTTTAATCTTCAACTAGGATGTGAAGTGCATCATACAGTCACGATTCATCAATAGCAGCCATGATATCACGATTCACGCAAACATCTAGGGTTTATTTTTATTTTTTTTGTATTCCAATGGTCACAAGTAATACAACACAAAGTTTTACCTCCAGGCTTACATGGAAATCGTAGCCTTCAACGTGACTGAGTAAAAAACTCCTTCAAGCTTCATGAATAGAGATTCCAATTTTTAATATTTGTTGTTAACCGAACCGCCTCTGACAATCTTTTTCCACTCTCTAAACTGAGAATCGTTGCAGCCGATTGAGAAACGAGATTGTAGTTGTTGTTTGGACAACATTGCAGATAAGTCAGAGGTCGCAGCTCACAGCTCGCAGGTCACACGCTGGTAGCAATCTTTCCAACGCAGCTTCACACAAGCATCAAATGCAGCCTTCAGGCTCATACTCCACGCAACATACTCCACGCAGGTCTCCACGCAGCTGAATGAATGCACGTAGCTTCAATCAAGAGCACCACCGGTTGATCAACGCAATTTTACAAACTGGAGGATGCTCACACACTACAAGCTGAAAATTAGATTTTCCACAGACTTTCAACGCAGTCTCAAATACACATAGTCTTCAACATACCAAAGCTCGTTCACAAACAACACACAATCACTTGCGTGCATATAACACAACAAACAATCACTTGGAGGTCCGATAAGATTCACCACCAGCTGATCAATGCAGTTTTCAGGAAAATCGTAGTAGTCAACAGAAAATTAGGGTTTGCGGCCTTCAACGCACGTAGTGGTTCAACGCAGAGGTCACAACAACCATTTGATATGCAGCAAGAAGGCATCTACTCCAGAAATCGCAGCCTCTAGCAATGTGGAAGGACGCTACAAGAGGGCACAGTCTTTTTATGTCTTGATCACCGCACAGCATCAAATGAAAGCATCTCATGAGTTCAGATTCATATACAATCAGTACTTCAAATATAACTCGCCATAGCTTAATGGACTCGGATTCCAAACAATAGGAATGGCATGTACAACACAACGTACAGACTCCTCACTCAGGATATGCGTGAGTCTCCAACACAACACCAAAGAGCAGAATAATACACATACAAAATGCGTCCATATTAGGGTTTGCAGCACACAAACTCAATCATGAAGGAATTGTAACGCAGGCAATGCATGTGAATCGACTGGAAGACTGATGGAGCAGTCTGGCAATGGAATGGCAAGCAGAATGGCAGCCAATAGTTATGGCAGATAGCCCTGCTCTGATACCACTTGTTGGTAATAACTCCCGATTCAATATCCATTACATTGCTAACAGTATTTATTTATACATTTCATAGGACGGTTGTGTTTCACCTTCTGCCCAGCCTTTTCGGCTTCCTGACTATTCAGTTTTATTTATTTATTTACAATAATCCCTAACGGATTATATTATAACACAAAGCAAATAGACAACTACTCTACACCCCCAAAACAAACCCTAGGTCTCCCTAAAGTTGAATATAAACCTCTCTTGAAAGGAAAGCTCACAAAGATAGACAAGCCAACTACTTTGGAATGAAGAGACTGAGCAATAAGACTAACATAAACAAAGGTCAACAAGTCCCAAGTATCAATCTAAACCTACAAACAAAAGCTGCTCAGTACCTTGTACAACAAGGTCAATCCAAAGAAAGAGGTGTGGGGGGCAAGCAACACAAACAAGTAAATGTTCTTTTTAATTTTCTTTTATAAAGGCAAAAGAAAAACTACCTACAAAGCAAAAGCATGCAGATAACAAGAACAAAGCAAATGGAACTCTGCTAAACAACCACCAAACAAACTCTAGAGTGCTCTAAAGTCAGTATAAACCCTACTTGGAAAGGAAGTCTTGTATAAAAGACAAGTCTACTATTTTGGCAAGGTGAAGTTAACCAACAAAAGAAGAAGGAAACCAACACCAAAAAGCTTCTGAAATCAAACAAAGATCACTAACAGAGACTGATCAGAAACATAGGCCAAAAATCAAACCAAGCAAAGGAGATGGGGGAAAGAGCAAAGAACAAACCCTAATGCTATAAAAAGGCTTACCACATAGATAGAGAACAGGCAAAAAGGATGACACTAACTCCCTAGAGTCATGCACCTGCAGAGGACCCTTAAAGACCTACCCAAAACACCTTCAAACAGAAGAAAAATCACAAAAGAGGAAAAAACACTGTTTAAAGGGGCATTCACGACTATCTATAAGTGCAACCCGCGAATGATTCGTGACTGTTCAGTCCAGCAACCCGCCAATGCAAGAAAGTATTCGTGACTGTTCAGAAGAGCAACTCGCGAATGGGTGGAAAAATTCCCACAAAGGTAAAAAACTACCCAAAAAAGGCAGGGGAAGTGTGTAATCAAACTGGAAAGGTGTTCCTAAGTCCCAAAAAGGACTTGAAACAATGCAACTGAAAGAAATCAAGAGAAACCCCAAACAGACAAGCCTTCCCCAGTTGAGTCGCCAGTTCTGTTGTAAAGGAAAGTATCCTATGGCTAGGGTTTAAGAGGCCATCAACGTACTGGGGTTGAAAGAGAGATGTACAATGTTTAGGAATTATATATAAATAAGATCTAGAGATGAGAAAGGTCCACACCTGATAAACTGAAGGCTGGTCCATGCTTTCTCTTCAATCCTCTTCTTGCTCCTCTCGCTCCAAGAGACCTGCAAAACAAGTTATACCTTCCTCAATCCATTATGACCACATATAAGACAATGATAATCAAATGAATATGAAACAATGATCTGAATAACATTATAATATGATCATAAACAAAGATTCAATCACACATTGAACAATGATTTGGGAAGAAGAAGGACATCACATCTTTATTGATCTTGAAAACAAGTACAAGTATACCTTCTCTTCAAGTTTGGCACCTCATGAAACCTTGATCTGGTTCTGCTGCTTCTCTTCTCCAAAGAACTCAGCCTCCAAGCTCTGCAACACTAAGGGAAGACCTCCAGGGAAAAGGTGTAGGAAAAGAGAGTCCCGATTCCTCCAGCATAACAATGCATAAATTCCAAGTCCCCTTTCATGGACCTCCCTACCTCTATTTATATGATAAAGAAGAGTTAGGGGCGAAGCCAAAGTGGTTGCAACTGAAGGAGTCAGTTGCATAACTACCCAAACTAACTCAAAAGGCGTGTTTTTATTTTTTAATATTAAGAGACATATTCGCGACTATGAAGGAGGAAAACCCGTGAATATATGCATTCGCGACTTGTAAAACACAAAAGTCGCGAGTGATTCGCGAGTTGCACATAAGGAGAGTCGCAAATACACAAAAAAAATGCATTTTTAAGATATTTTTGGGCATTTTCAGACTTTGGTGTCTTCTGGAAAGTTTTATCTAAGTGAAATACCTTTCCAACGGTGTATAAATAAGGTCAAAGGGAGTTACAGAACTCAAGCTATGGGTGCTCCAAGATAGGTGTTTTTTGAGTGACTTTCATGAAGTGCCGACATGTGACGAAATCATGGGAAAGTGGTCACAGGCAGAGATGTGTCATTTTGGGCTATAACACTCTACAATCACACTCAATCAGCACTCAAGCAAATTACTAAGGTAAAATAAATCTAATGCAGTAATCCCAAAACAAAAAATCGAAAATGCAATGACAAGAACATTCTTCAAAAAAGAAATTTTATCCTAAAAAAAATGTCTCTGGTCAGAAACAGAGGTGCATACAGACTCTAGCAGTATCAGAGGAGACTCAACAATCATCCAAATTCTCCCAGCAATAATCAATCTTCCTCTAGAAGGGAAAACTAAGGGAATACGTCACCGTTCACAGTAAACCCACATGTGTACACGAATATAGCAATGAAACCCATGTATATATGCGACTGTGAGTTAAAAAATCGCATATAGGAAGAAAGGTGCATAAAAATAAAGGCAAAAAGACAAGCTAAGACAAACTTCACACCAATCAGACACTACCAAACAAACATGCCCCCAGACCCGACACAGAAACAAGAGAAAAAAGAGCAATTCCAAGTCATTGAATGTCAATAGAAAACCCCCAAAGGAAAACTACTAGGAACTCCCTAGTGGAATCGCCAATTCTGTTATGGAGAGAAATTCCTATGGCTTGGGGTACCACAACAAACAACTTGACTCCAGAAATCAATCCTTTCCAATATGCAAGAGAAATCAAATATCTAACACTAAAGGATTAGACCTCGTACCTTATTCCGGATGGTTGAAGTAGATCCCCGTTGAGCTTTCCAACTTCAGCTTGAATTGATGAATCACTTCCTCAACAACAAGTAAACAAGACAAGCATACTATATATATTGGTGTTATATCTACTCTAGCATATATAATCAACAATGTATAAGCACTTGAAATCATCTATGGATAAAATATTCATTCAAACATACATTATTGGACAGGAAAAGATATTTCTATTAATAAAAAATCAGAGATTACAATGGATACAACCTCTGTCGGCTGGTCTGCGAATCGAAGAAATTGAATCCTCCACTTGGGCCTCCACCACCTCAATCCTCCATCTCTCGATTGCAAGCTTACAAGTAAAATGAAAGCTTGGGAAGAACACCAAAGTGCTCCAAGGGACAAAGGGATGCAGACTCAAGCACAAGTTCCGGCAACAATGGACTATAGTTTCTTTACTCTCAATTCTCTTATGCCTTCAATGTGTCCAAAGAGTTCCTTATATAGATTTTCAATGGGGTAATGAAAGGTTGAATCCGAGCAATCTCAAGGCATATGGAAGGCCAGGAGACAAGTGAGTTGGATCCATGTCAAGGAAAACTCCAAAAGGATTTGGATTTTGTACACATCCTGATGTATGTGGTTTTAGGGGTCAAACCTGTGTATATACGTGATAAGGGGTTTAAAAGTTGCATATAGCAATTTTCACATGTTTGTAGTGATGGTCTGGGAAACATCAAAGGATAAAAAATGGTCCAAGGGGTCTAACGAGTCTGCAGAGGGACAGGGGAAGTCCATACAAGTGTGATTCACCTGGTGTGGTAAAATCAGCTATAACAGGCTTTCAATTCATGGCATGGGATCATTTATATATAATATACTGTTTACCTCGCTTCATTTCCGTGAGTCTTTTGCTGTCACCCCCAAGGACGTTTTTAAATGTGAAATGGATGGAGCCTTGAAATAGTATTCCAGACCTCTTGATCCTGAGTTATTTAATAGGCATTAAGCAGAACTTCAATGTGTTCATATCCATTTAGGAAAACTATTAAACTAGAAGAAATTATTTCAGATAAAACAATAGTACACAGTCTTATAATCAAGGATTTTGATTACTCTAGAATTCTGATGCTCTCCATGCAACCAAAAGTTTGCTTCTTTTATTGAAATAAATTAAAATATAAACTAAAACAAAACAGAACTAAAGCAAATCAAAATAAAGAACCAAAGCAATTTATTTCTGTACAAAACAAAAAAATAAAAAACAAAAAATTAGGAAAAATAAGGTTTGAGAACTAAACCATTTACTTGTAAGTTCTCTTCCCACCCCTATAAATCTTGCAATTTATAGGTTGAGGGGCCAAGTTTTGCTGCAATCAGAAAATGGCCTACCCATAACTATTGAAACTTCATGTGCTTCCCCTTTTCATCATGCAGGTGATCCCATTTAAGAACTAGGTCTTCCACTTCAAATTCCTTTGTTCCAGCTTTGTGCTTATCAAACCACCTTTTCACTACTTCCTGCTGCTGCTTAAAATGTTCCTTGGCCTTGGATCTAGAATCTTTCGCCTTCAAAATATTATAAATTCTCAGTTGCAGGATTTCGTTGTCTGTGCCTCTAGATTCTTGGGCTATTATGGAGGATGGTAGCATAATGTTAAGAGGAAGTATAGATTCTTTTCCATAAACAAGGGTATATGGTGACACACCTAAGGAATTCTTGGGTGTGACCCTATCATCCCAAAGAGCATTTGGTAATGCTAAATGCCAAATTCTCTCGTTTTCTATGACAGTATTTTTCAAGATCCTAATCAAATTCTTGTTCGTAGATTTTGCCAAACCATTTCCTTGTGGGTAGTAGTTGGCAGAATAATGCAATTTAAATCCTTTTTCATGAGTGAATGTAGTTAATATAATAGAAGAAAAATAAGTAGCATTATTGAAAACCAGGGAAATTGGAACCCCAAACCTGGTCATAATATGATCCTATAAGAAATTCATGACCACATCTTCATTGACTTTACGTAGCAGAATGGCTTCGACCCATCTAGTGAAGTAGTCGGTTGTTGTTAGAATATATTTGTGCTGCAAGGAAGAATTTGGTTTTATTTCTCCAATGATATCAATTTCCCACTGCTCAAAGGGTACTATTATCATAACTAGCTTCAATGGTCCTACTGCTTTGGCTTGTCTTCCCCCACACCTCTGGCAGATATCGCACTTTCTAACATGCGCATGAGCATCTTTGAACAACGTGGGCCAATAGTACCTGGCTCTGAGAATATTATGTGTTGTCATATATCCAAAAAAATGGCCTCCATTAGGCCCATCATGTAACTTAGTTATGACCCTTTTTGCATCTTCCTTCTCTAAACACCTGAGAAGGACTCCATCATAATTTTTCCTGAATAAAATTCCATCAACGATCTGATACGCAGCTGATTTAAGGCACAACGCTCTTCGTTGCCTGGAATTCCAATGTTCTGGCAACACACCCTCTTGAAGGTAATGAACAGGGTCTCGCTACCAGGAATCTAGAGATGTGAAAAGAGGACATACATCCATCATATGTAACTCTGCTTCATTTTCCCAATTGTTTTCTTCATTACTATTTCTATCAACCATTAGTTTGCACATTCCTTGCCCTATAACGATGGAGGCTGGATTGAATTCAAGGTCATACTATGGAAAAGATATTACCTAGTTGCCTCTTTTTTCTCCTAATTCTTTTTGCACGAAAAGAGACCTCATAGCTGGGTGTGGAACTATTACCTTGGTCCGTTTCTTAAGTATGTATGGATTGAATTGTTTTACAACTTTGAAGACTGCATAATCTTGCTTGTCCACAGCTGGGTAATTTAATTCCCCCCCTGCAAACCAATGCTCATAAATGATATGGGAAACTCATCTCCCCCATTTTCCTTCTGAGTAAGCACAACTGCTAGTCAATCGTCAGATGCGAAAGTGTTCAAAATAAAATCTTTCATATAATTTGGACTTTTGAGAGAGGGTGCATGAGCAATATATGTCTTTATTTTACTGAATGCATTCTTCTCTACATCAGTCCATTTGAATTGTACACTTTGTTTCACCATTTGCTGCAAAGGTTTAACAATTTGGGCAAAATCCGGCACAAACTTTCGCACGAAATTTATTGTCCCCATAAATGATTGCATGCCCTTTTTGTTATGGGGTAAGGGGATCTGTTCGATCACTTTGATCCTTTCTAGGTCTATGGAAATCCCATTCTTAGATACCACGTGTCCTATTATCTTTCCTTCTGTAACAACAAACACACACTTCTTGGGGTTTAGCGAGCTACCATATTTTCGGCAACGATCGAAAATCTGCTTTAGATGAAATGCATGTTCTTCTCTTTTCTTGGAAAATATTGTGATGTCATCGAGGTATACCACAACACTACGTCCAATCAGACCGTGGAAAGCTATATCCATATCCCTCTGGAAAGTAGCTCCAGCATTTATGAGTCCAAAAGGCATCCTTATGTAAGCAAAAGTCCCCGATCTTGTTTTGAATGTAGTTTTGAGTCTATCTTCTTCAGCTACTAACACCTAATTGTAACCAAAGAATCCATCTATTAAAGAAAATAACTTAGAACCTGAAATCATTTGCAATATATGTTCCATGGGTGGAACTGGATAATTATCTTTATCTGAAGTGCAATTTAAGTTTCTGAAATCCACACATAGTCTAATTTCTCCAGATTTCTTCCTTACTGGTACCAGATTTGAAACCCATTATGAGTATCTGACTTTGAAAATAATAATAGCATCCAACAATTTCTTTACTTCATTCTGAATTAGAGGCTCTAGTTTTGGATGCATTTTCCTCAAAGGCTGTTGATAAGGCTTGACCCAGTCCTAATAGGGATGACATGCTGAATAATCTTGGTGTCATATGTTTTCAAATCTTGATATGTCCAGGAAAACACATATTTGTATTGCTTGAAATAACTGATGAACTTATTTCTTTCACCTAGGGAGGAACACTTTCCCAAATTCACATATTTAGGCTCAATTTCAGTTCCTAAATTAATCAGCGCAAATTGTAAAGACGAGCTATGAGTCTTAACGTTTACTGTCCTTCTGAATTTGTAGTTTAGATCAAACATTCGCTCTAAAGTCTTGACTCCTTTAGGAATAAAATTGTCGAATTTTAGCTCAGCTTGATGTTCTTCATCATCAATGATTGCCCCTTTGAATGTTTCATCATTTGTCAAACATTCCAGAATCTACTGATCGTCGTCAAAAACTTGTAAATTTGTAATCATGTCTGGAACAGAAGGCCTGAAAAGTAATTCAATAGAACACCTCTTATTAGAGGGTACAAGCCTTGCAGCTGAGGTGGCTAACAAGTCAGCTGCTGCATTCTTTAGTCTAGGAATCGATACAATATTAAATGCATAAAAACCTTTAATCAAATCCCACACTTCATTTTGATAAGATTTTAAATGAGGGGAAATGCAATGTATCTGATTTCGAATCTGTTTTACAATTATTTTAGAATCCCCATACACTTTCATATTTTCTACTTTTAATTCAATCGCTTTTATTAGTCCCTGAACTAATGCTTCATATTCGGCTATGTTATTGGTACATTGAAACTCTAACCTACATGAAAGGAAATGTTTATTTTTCTTAGGATCAATCAGGACACAGCCAATTCCTGATCCTTCCAAAGTTTTAGATCCATCAAAGAAGAGTTTCCAAAAATCATCTACTACTACTGTACATGAATCAACATATACATCTAAAGCTAAATCTACTATTGTACAATCAATTTCATCAGGATGGGTGTTTGATGTACTGTTGGCTTCCTCCGCTTGGTAATTTGCCAGTTCTAGCTCAATGAAGTAGTTCCCCAAAACATAATTCACTGGTTCATTCTTACCTTCTAACTGAGTGACATTGTGTTTCATGTGGGGCTCTCTTATAACTTTAATTTGATTTGGACATCCTTTATAAGGTAGCCACAGATGTGACCAGTCTGATGCAAAATATCCATTCAGCTTTGCTAACCAATCCCTACTCAAAACAAGTCCATACGCCTCAGGTATGTCTGCTACTACAACATCAATGAACTGACATACCTTTTCATTTAAAGATAATCGAATTAAAACATCCTCCATTTCCCCAATTACCTTCACATTTGTTCTGTCTAACTGAATGACCTGCCAGGTAGATGGTTTGGGCTGTCCATTTATCTTCTTGCAGACTGACAGTGGCATAACATTTACTGATGCCCCTGAGTCTACTAGATAGTTGTGCACGTTATGGTTGAAAATTTTGAAAGTAAGGAGAAAATGTGGAGTTTTGCATTTAGGATTAATTCGCACACTTGCTTCACCGATTTCTTCTTCTTGGGGTTGTATGTTGGTGGGAATCTTTTGCTCAGGAATTTCAAGTGCTCTCAATAATTTCTCTTTCTGCTGTGGGACATTACACATCTCAAATAGTAAAATATTTTCCTTTACCTTCTTCATATCATCCACAATGTCATACTCCATTTTATGTTCTGTGAGATTCGTTTTTATATTATCGATTTTCTTTTCAATGGGATTAGTAGGCATGTTGGTCTGCTTTGGATTTTGACTGGTAATAGTAAACTCGGGAATTTTATTAGTCATGGTGCTTTTCTGAAATTTCTTTATATTCTTCTGAAGTCTCTTAATTTTTGAGATTATTAACTTGTCTTCTTTTGTTAGCCCTTGGCTTCTCGTTGTCACATTTGCTTCTAATATGTCCTCATGTCTTAAATTACTTTCCTTTTCAGTATCAAACGTTGAGACACAATCCCATAAAACCATGGCATCATCCTCTTTCTTTTCTGTTGATTCGTCATCATTTTCTTCCTCATCATTAGCTTCTATTAGTTTTGAGTCCAACAGCTGATTCATCACTAATGTCATTGAATTTATCCATTGTGGACAATTTTTTTCAGAATGGGGCTGCTAATGAAAAGTGCAAAAGTTATCCATACCTACTTCTGTTAAGTTCATTGATGTAGGACCGTGTGGAGGCGGTTTGGATTGATTGTTATCCTCTCTTTTCTTGTAGTAAGGTTTGTAAGACTTCTGAGCCTCCTTCTCCTTCTCGAAATCTATTATTTTGTTGGAAATCTTCTACATCATCTTCACCATTCCTTCAAAGTCTTGGTCGCTCGTCTTTAGGCTTAGTAAACGATAAAGCTTTCTTCCCAAATTTTTTTTTCTTGACTGCTCCGGGTAATCTTCTATGCTTTCCTTTTCATCTTCTACTCTCTCGGGTTCCTCATAAGTCTCTATTAGCGTAGGTTTGGCTTTCATTTTTGCAAACATGGCCAAATTAGGTCCCATATATGAAGTATAATATTCAATCAGAACTTTATCTGAGGGTTTGTCAGTTTCAGAAAAGTTTTTAAGATAGGCTGCAAGCCTTTGAGTAAAACTATGCACCTTCTATTTTCTTTCTTTATTTAAAGCGGACCGCCCTTTAATGAGAGATGCATGAGTTTTCTAGGCTACATAATTGATTTTGAATATCCTTTCAAAAGTATCCCAGTTTGGGATTGAATTTGCAGGTAGACCGAAATGCCTTGAGGCGACTACTCCTTTAAGGGTATGTGGGAAAAGTTTGCAGACTACATCTTTGTGTTCTCCAGCCTTTAGCCCTTCTATGGCCAAGTAGAAACTTTGCAAATGATCATCTACTAGGATCCTCTCACTTGGGTCAAACTTGGGCAGCATCTTCTCAAAATCCTAAGGTAAGTCATGCAAAGGAGGTGTTAGGTTTAGAGGTGATCTGGCTTTCCAAGCAGGTGGTGGATTTGGTGGGTTAGGTGGCCGATTTGCATTTACACCTTCCATGAGTCTGGGTGGAGAGTGAGGTGGAAAATGAACAGGATTACGGATAGGTGAACCATTAGGTGTATCAGGGCCTACTTGATCCAAAGGTTGAACAACTTTATGTAAAGTTGTTTCTACAAGTTCTTCCCAATCTCCAACTAACACAGATTCTTCCAAAACAAGACGGTCTTCCTTCTTGTATTCTCTTCTAGGTAATTCAGGGATAATTTGTAATCCTCCAATATTCTTCACATAATCCCTAGTGTGTCTTCTCAGATCATTAACAACTTAGCTGTCCATAGAATACAAATGTTCTCTATTCTCTTCAGGAATCGGATTAGGAAATAAACTGCTTTCAAAACTATCACTGGTGGAGTAATTTCAACAAAATGGGTTTCCTTGGCTAGCCATGCAATGGGGCCCTCCTTCTAGCACCAAAAACTATTGAGGCTTGGAAAATCGCAAGCAACAACAGCAACAGATTCTCCCCAGTCAACGTTCCCAACTAGCCTGTGATTGTTTGGTATGGGGAATCCGCCTGGTTTACGGTCCGGATACCATAGGTCAAGTAACAAAAATTAAAAGGTTTTACCGGTTGCGGCCTGGTACACCATATATATTTTTGTGTTTTTAACTTTAAGTATGATATGCAAGTGACTATGTAAAATGAAGATTGATAAAGAATACGAGGAGCGGTCACAATGTGATGCACAGGTTCTTACCTCTTGTCTTAGACTCTCTCGCATCTGAACCACACACAACAAGAAATAAAACTAACTAAGCTATCCCTAGGGAGTGAGATTATCATTTAATGAGTAATGTATTACTGTTCATGCATTAAGAAAAATTATAGGTAGCTGTTCTTTGATTCAAAACACATAAACATGAATAGATGGATGAAGAACAAGATAGCTCATTGTATGTGAACATATTCATTACTCATAGTGGAAATTATCATAAAATAAAACAGAGAACATTCATAAAAGAATATAGGTTCAACAAGTTAGAATGATCTCACAGTTAATGAATAAAGGCTGAAAATGAAATAGTTCCCCTTCAACAACATTCATTGAACATTCCACCAAAGCTTTCTCCAACAAGAAAAACTGTAATAGTATATTGCAAAATGAAATAGTTCCTCTTACAATGTGTTCTCACCAGTATCACTGGGAAAAAATCCTTTATTCTATCTAATTCTCCCATAATTACAAGTAAAAATATTGGGCTGCCCCTCGGTGACCTTTGGGCTCCCCCAACCATTTAATCTCACAATTTTTTCCTTTTGTGAGTGCTCATGATTTAGACAATATGTTACAAAAAGTTAATAGCACTTTTATAATGAGAGATCGGCTTGGTAACTTATGAACCTTTTCCAAGCCTAGGCCTCTGCTGCTATCTATTTTACTCAGTAATCCATTTATCTTTTTAGATCCCGTTGATGCTTAAACCTTCACTACCTTCTTGTTGAGAAACATTTCTGCTTCTTACTTTTCCTTTAGCTACTTCTTCTTTGCAGCAGCAATCATCAAACTGGATCTGCAGTCAAAATGAAGAAATCATCATAAATATAGACTACATTCAAAATCATCTAACTTTCAATAAAATGTAAACCATACTATTGAGAAAACTAATCACAAATGTGCGGATGTACATTGTGTTCTCACCGTGAAAATTCTAACATGATAAAATAATGAGAAACCTCCGTCGCCCATAAAATAGGGTAAAAACACACACGAAACGGTGGGAAAAGAACTAAGCATCAAGCAAACAATCCACTATGGAGCCACAATGACGGAAAACCATCAGGCTATGGTTTTCGTGATCAAAATAAATCATCGGTGATCAGAAGCTCAAGTGCTAAAAATCGGCGATCCAAAACTCCAAGGTACCGCCATATCGACAACACAAAAGACTAGCCCTCCAATTCAGTCATAAAAACTGTTCCAGTAGTGAAACAAAATCGAAACATCATCACAAGGCAGAAAGTTCGAACCAATTAATACCACGGAATTGGCAGAATTAAACTTATCCATTGGCCCGATCATTATTTACCCTCCGAAACGGCGGTAGCATAGACAACTAAAGTTCTGATTCAAACTTCGATTGCCCTTCTTATAGCGATAAAAGAAAACATCGAAAATTCAAAGAAGAGTTAAGTGTTCAAAATACCCTCATCTGAGAAGCGTTAAAAATAGTTCGTTTAAATTTCAAAACAGCAGTGGCATAAGGGACTAGAGTTATGACTCAAACCTCAACTGTCCTCCGATAGCGATAAAAGAAAACAATGAGATCAAAAGGACAATATTTCCAAATCAAAACCTTCAACTCCACGGTCAAAAGTATTGGCAGATGAAAAGCAATTTTCCGAAAGTATGAAAACAGTTGACCTCAATTCAATTTCAAGCAACCAAAAATTGTAGCAGAGGGACACACAAATTTTAGCAATCCAAGTGATCCCTGGCAAGATAAAATTAAAGGAGGGTCCAAATTTTTTAAAAATTTTGGGAAAACAGTTGCAGCTGCAACACAACCTATTTTCCATTTCATAGGCATATGATTGAGGTTTGTGGCATTGATGGTCGGGTGATGAAGTATCTTCACAGTACCTACATTGTGTCTCTTTTTCTTGTCGATAATGGTTATCGCCTCTTGTTTTAATTCCTTCCTATTTTCGTTATGCGGCATTTTTTTATGTCTTGCTACTTCTACGTTAGGTATGTCATGCAACTTTAACTCTTTTTGGAGGTATGGTTTAAGACCTCCTGAATAGGTTTCGAGTCTTTTCTTGTCAGACAACCCAAATAATCATGTCGATAAGGATTCCCACTGATATGTGAATTCCTCAATGCTTCCAACCTGTTGTAATCTGGTAAGTTCATTAAAAAATTCATCTTCTTTGATTCCTTGAAACCTATTAAAAAAATCATTTTTGAACAAGTTCTAGGTGTAGGTAAAATTATCTCTCCTCCACCATAAGTACAAATTATAGGCATACCCTTCCATATGAATTGATGTATATTTCACCTTCTCCTCGTCAGATTGAATATTGTAAATGTCGAAGTATTCTTCTGCTTTGTTTATCCAAGCAACGCATTGGTCTTCACTCCCATTGTATTTCGACAACTCTATTTTTTCCTTAGGTGGGTACACTTTGTAAGGATGATATTGATTTCCTTTTGCCTTACGGTTTGATGGTGGATCGGAACTACTGGACGATGAAAGTGACATATTTGAATTGCTTCATTGTTGGTGGTGATTTTTAGCCTTTTTATTCTCTACTATATTACTGATAGCATCTATTTTGTTGTTTAATCGTGCATCCATATTGGGCAGTACTTTTGTTTCTATCTCTTTCTTAACCGTCACATTATTAATCTTTATTTATTTTTTCAATTCTTCCTAATTATTTGTGAGTATTTCTTGGGTGGAAACATGAAATGAGGCATCTAACATGTCTAGACTGTTGACTTGGTCCATACTAGGTATGAGCCTTTGTAACATCTCGATTAATGTATTATGGTTCTGCGTCACGGTGCTCATGTTCTGTGTTAAGGTGTTTATGTTTTGAGTCATGGTACTCATTTTGTCATCCAGGACTTTTTGTTTTTTCACTCAGGATGTCGAATTTGTCATCTAGCCTTATTTCTAGTACCAAAAAAAGCTCGTCTTTGAGTACTGTATTGTTATTTTGCATCTCTTCCTTCAAGCCTTTTTGGTTAGCGACAAAGGACTTGATGTCCTTCTCCATTTTTTCAATTTGCTCTTTTAGTTTCGCCATGGGCTTGGACCTTGTATGCGGAGGTGTGTATTTCAACGCTATTTTGGATTTTGAGGTGAAATTTGAATAATAATATATTAATTAATTAATTAATTAATATTATTTTTATTTTTTTCATAAACTACATAATATTTTTTATATAGTTTTTTTTAAAACAAATATTATAATATTATTTATATTATAATAAATATAATATTTGAATTTTTTTTAATATATTATTATAAATATATTAAATTACCATATATTTGAAAATATATATTGTTTTATTATATTATATTATGTTGAAAATAAATATTATATTGTAATATTTATTTTATTTTTTTGCTTTTGCATGTCGTAGGTTGGATGACCCAGCGGTGAGGAGAATGCGTGGACTGGTAGGGCGGTGAGGGTGGAAGGTGGTCGAGGTGGACAAATAAGGGAAGGTGCATGGATGTGCAAGTGAGTGGTGGTGGAGGGTAGTGAGGATGGACGTGGCCAAGCGCGAAGATAGGAATAAGAGAGCGCAGTGGAGGATGCAATGTGGACGTAGTGTTTGGTATGCAGGAGGAATGAGAAGGAACACAAGCAAGAGGGTATGCAGGAGGACTCTGAGGGAAGGAGAGTGTAGTGGTGAGGTGCATGCACATGGGAGGGTGGTTCACAGGCCATGGGAGGTAAGGGAAATGACATCACGATGAGGAGTACAATAAGGTTTGGTGGCACGTGAGGGAGTGAGGATGAGATTGCATGGGACGAGTAGGTCAAAGCAGAGGAAAGAAGATGAGGCAAGTGATGGAGATGGGGGAGTGCAAGGAGTGCAGAGAGTGTGGTAGGAGGAGTTGTATGTGTGCATATGCATGGGAGTGGAGGATTTATTGAAAGGTGTGACTGCTATGGGAACATGAAGGAGAGACAGCATGTGAGGATTGGCGGTAGGGGGGAGATGAGATGTGCATAGTTTTAGGAATATGATAGCATGGGTGAAAGAGAAGGGGTGTAGTTCGGATGTGGGTGGATGGCGTAGCAGATGGGAAGATGCTGAAAATGTGAATGCAGGTGAAAGGGAATGCATAGAATGGTGGAGAGGGCTGAGTAGGTGGGAGAGTGAAGACAACGGAAATGAAAAATGGGGTGGCAGGAGTTTAAGATGAGAGAAAGAGGATAAGCTGAATCCGAGCTTAGGCTAAAGGAGTGAACCCGCTCTGATACCAAATGGAGAAACCGAGTCCAGTTGATCTCTCAATAATCAAATTCGACTATCATGTTTAATAGTAAATAGGAATAATATTTTAGATGATGAATATTACAATGATGTCTTGGCCTTAAATATGGATTGGACATTCATGATGAGGAGACGCCTCCTTTTATATTAAACTAACTATAAATTATTTAATTATTTAATTATTTTTGTATTTATGTTCATTAAAAATTCTCACTTGCAGTGCCTTGGACTCCTTACAGAGTGGGTTTGTTCCATGAAGCACCTTGTACCAAGTTGAAAAGGTCCCTGTACCCAAAAGGATGGATCTTGTAGCCACCACCTTACTGAAGATGTTGAAGAACCTACTTTTTATAGACCCAAATGGCACTTCTCCGTCTGAGTGCCGACATTCCCTATGTTGGTACACAAAAGGACATTTTAGGATTGAAGATTGCCAAAACACTATAGATGGGCATGACATGAGATGCATTTACCTTTCAACCAGCCTACCATATTATTTTTTCAAGTGTTGATTGGAATACGCGACTATATTAATTGAAACTCATGTACGTATGCGACTATTTCCATTGACAACTCACGTATTGTACATGACTATCTCCATTGCAACCCGCACACATGATCATACACATGTTTCCTTTAAGAAACTCACGTGTCATACGAGGGTTGTCTGTATTAATAGGCACGTACATCTCCATTTGACATTAAAAAATATAAATCATGATTAATGGAGATTAGTTGGTCCCTAATCATTAAATACCCCAACCATCTCAACCTCCTCAACCTTCAAAACCACTATATTTCCCAAAGTATAAATAGAGGCCTTGGGGAGGGCATTAATGAAGGAAGTTTGGAGAGCAAAGTTATGCTGGTGGTATATCTGCAGAAGTGTTGGAGAAGCAGAAATCAAAGTCCTTTGGTTGTAGAGGAGTCCTTGTCTGAAGCGTTGGGTTGTACACTTATCTCATTCAGTGATTGTTAATAAAGATAATTCTTCTTCCAATATTGTGTTGAGTCTCTTTCATGTATTATGGTTGATGAATATATTTGATTAATAACTATATATATTGTTTATCTAACCTGTCATATATACATGTATAAGATTGTACTTGGATAATTTTCTCTTTGCAGGTGAAGGAGGTGCATCCATGAAAGCTTTGGATAGAAGTAGAGCAGAAGAAGATCAAGTTTGGATCAACCATCGGTAATTGGGTGAGTCCAATATTTCTTCTTATTTCCTTTCTGTACTTTACTAAAGATAATTGTCTGCAAGTTTAGAAGTAAGTTGGTAACCCCATACCCTAGGTTACAAGGGTGTTTAATCCTGAAAAACAGAACTAGCGACTCTGTTGGGGAGCCCAGACTACTGTGGGTTAACTCTGTAGATCCTTGCCTAGTCTTTGCTTTGATTAAGTGTGTGGTGTTTTGTCTTGGTTCATTCTTGTAGTGGTGTTTGAAGACCTTTATAATTTTCATTTTGTTGAAAAATTTTACTCATGTGTGTGGGTTGTTGTACTACACATTCATGTATAGAGGTCTATGTACGTGTGTTGCTGTATTAGACAGTCACATATAGTACGTGGGTTGCTCTTGTGAATAGTCATGTACAAGTCTGAGCAACAAAATTTTTGGGGTTGGGTTGTTTGTCCCTGTCCTTCTGTGGATTTTTTTTTCTTAGTGGTATTTAGTACTGGAATTGCTGTGGAAATTAAGGCCAGCAATAGATTAATTTTACTCACAACAATTATCAATTGATCATGCAAAATCACTCACAAAAGAGACTGAATATGGAGTTGTAACACTAAATTGTATTAACTGAGTGTACAATATCCAACCCTGTAATAACATAGGTTGCTGAATAAATAGAATACATCAAGAAATCCAATGCATGACGAGGCATCCAAAACTAGCATAAAGCAGGCTTACCAAAAATAAGCAAATCCCCCATAGGTGTAAAAAGCTGATCCCAAATCTGTCATGGAGCTCACGAATTGGAAAAAAGGAATAGGAAAGCTAAAGAGTGGTGGAATGGCAGCTCATACATGCTTTTGCATGGAGAAAAGAGAGGAGGATGTGTAGGACAAAAAACAAGTCAACCTCACCTAGTCTAGCTTTTCCTTTTGCCTTAAAACACTGAAAAAGCAGGCAATAAAGCAGAAAAAGCAGAAGGGCGCTTAGGAGGCCAAGAATAAAGCAGAATTGATTCCTTTACCTCTCCCATGCACTACATGAGTCAAATAAGGAAATTTTGACCTCTATGGATAGGAAAATAGCAACTTGCACAAGGTGGGACACATGAACTAGGCAAATAAGACAAAAATAATGGAATTAATGTCTAAGTGGGTAAACAATGGGTTGATTATTCTAACACCCCCCCTTAAGCCTGACTTATGAGTAATATATCAGAAAATTAAAGGGCCTAGCAACAAGGCTTAGTCACCCTTTACATACTGCAAATCCATTTAAACAAGGAAAGATGCAAAACCAACTTGGGAAAATCCTCCCTTAAACATGGACTGTAAAACAAAATTGTAGAATCTTGTCTTCACTCATGCTTTCACAGCATGATCAGCAATCCTTAGCAGTGATTTGAGATTGCTGAAGGTAATCTCACAAAATGCTTTGGTGAAGATATCAGCTACTTGTTCTGAAGATGAGCATAAGAGTAGGTGAATGGTGCCATCATGCACAAGTTCTCTGATGTAGTGCATATGGATCTCAACGTGTCTGGTTCTCTGCTTCTGAACTAGATCCTTGTAGATTCGAATGGTACTCTGGTTATCACAGTAGATGGTAGTTGATTACTCTGGTTCGAAACCACACTCTCCAAGTAAACCCTGCAACCATAAACATTGAGTTGCTGCATTAACAACTCCTCTGTACTCTGCTTCTGTAGATGAGAGTGCAATGGCACTCTGTTTCTTGCTTGACCAGCTGATTGGCCCTTCTGCAAGCATGAACACATATCCTAAAGTGGACTTTCTGTCTGTGCTATCACCTACCCATTCACTGTTAGTAAATCCAATCAATTCAAGATTAGATTTTGCTTTATAGAAGATCCCATGTGTCCTTGTTCCCTGAACAAAGTTAAGGATCGTTTTGGATACTTTCCAATGGATCTCTTTAGGCTGATCCATGAATATAGAAGCCACACTTACTGCATAACAAAGATCAGGTCTAGTATGTGTCAGATACAACAAACATCCAATCAATTGTCTATACAGTGTATTGTTTACCATCGATGAAGAATCAGCTTCTTCCAGCTTCACTCCTGAAAGGAAAGGAGTTTTGCTTGCTTTGCAATACTTCATTCTGAATTTGTTCAGCAAGTCCAAGGCATATTTGGACTGGTGCACCTTGATTCCAGCTTTGGGTTGAGAGATATGAAGCCCCAAAAATTGACTTAAGAGCCCCAAATCTGTCATGGAGAAGGCTTGGTTCATAGCTCCTTTTAAGGAAGCAATCTTAGCCTGTGAGCTTCCTGTAATGATGAGGTCATCAACATATAACACAATGATCATTAATGAACCATTAACTAACTTCAAATATACATTTGGATTTGATTTGCACCGAACAAAATTTAGTGATAGCAAGAAGCTATCGATCTTGGCATACCAAGCCCTGGGGGCTTGCTTTAGCCCATACAATGACTTTCTCAACCTGCACACAAGAGAAGGGTTAGTAGCAAAACCTTGAGGCTGCTGAATATATATCTCCTCAGTGAGATCTCCATTCAGGAAGGCACATTTTACATCCATGTTATGTACCTCCCATTTCCTTGAGGCTGCAATGGCTAGAGCTAGCCTGATGGAATCCATTTTTGCCACTAGGGAAAAGGTCTCATTGTAATCTATGCCATGAACATGTGAGTAGCCCTTGGCTACCAATATGGCCTTGTACTTTAGTGGTGAACCATCAGAAGAAAATTTGGTCTTATAGACCCACTTACACTGTACTAGTTTTCTCCCTGAGGGAATATCCACTAGCTCCCATGTGTTGCTCTTCTGGAGTGAGATGAACTCCTCCTTCATGGCTGTTTGCCATATTGGATCTCCTGCTGCTTATTCATATGTTTGAGGATCACAATATACCATCAAATATCATTTTTCAGCAAACATATGACCCTTCATGCACAGACCATTCTCAAATTGAGATCTAGTCCTTCTTGGGTCATTGGGATCCCCAGCTAGCTCACCTGCTGCATGTAGTGTCTTGGATGCCCATTTTATCCTTGTGGGACTGTTAGGGTCTGCAATAAACTCATCTCCATCAGAAAAATCAGAATCAGCATGTTCAACAAACGCTTTACTTACTTCTTGAGGTTCAGGTGGTGAAGAGGCTTCACCAACTTCCACTTCTGCAAGGGGTTCTTCTTTAAACTGAACACACCTTTCGATGAAGGATTTATTTGTGCTAAAATTTATCAAATTTTACCCTTTTGAATCTTCATAGTATCCAACAAAAATACACTCTTGGCTTTGGGGCTGCAAAGCCTTCCTCTTCTCTCTCGGGTCTCTAGCCCAAGCCTTTGAGCCAAAAATCCTGAAATGGGTCACATCTGGCTTGTGCCCACTCCATGCTTCAAAGGGATTCATGCCATCAAGATATTTGTGAGGCACCCTATTCTAGATATAGGCTGCACAGTTGATAGCTTCTGCCCAGTACTTTGGTGGCAAAGTTTTGGCCTCCATCATGCATGTTGCCATCTCCTTCAGTGATCTGTTCTTCCTCTCAGCAACACCATTTTGCTATGGTGTGTAAGGGATAGAATGCTGCATCTGAATACCTGCATCTTCACAATAATTAATAAACTCAGACTTGACATACTCACCACCATTGTCATATCTGATGGCCTTGAGTTTCCTTCCAGACTGGTTTTCAACCAAAGCCTTAAAGACTTTGAATAGGCCAAAAACTTCAGACTTGTGTTTCAGGAAGTGAACCCAGCAATACCTGGAAAAGTCATCAATGAAAGTTAATGCATACTTGGCCTGACTCATAGGCATATGAGGGAATGTACCAGCAACATCACTGTGGATCAGCTCGAGGGGTGCATACGTTCTCTCATGACTAGCTCTCTCAAATTTGTGCTCTGGGTGTTTTCCTAGGATACAACCTTGGCAGATTCCTTTGGAAAATTTTATCTTGGGAAACCCTATGACCATCTCTTTTTCACTAAGATCAGAAAGATATTTGTAGTTAAGGTGGCCAAATCTCTCATGCCACAGCTTGTTGGCTTCATTAGCATGAATTAGAAGAGCAGAGGGGTTTGAGTAAGGTAGGAAGTGTGAGAACATGTATACCTTTTGAGCATGATTTGCAACTCCTTTTGCAATGACTCTACCAGTTGAGATCTCTGTGATCTCAACTTCATCGGGGGAGAATATGACCTTCTTTGGAGACCCAATGTGGGTTGTCTGGTACACTGACATGAGGTTGGAGGCGAGACCAGGAACATACAGCACATTGCTGAACTGACCATGATCAAGATGTATCCTTCCTTTGCCTTTACCTTCAGTGAGAGAGCCATCTCCCAATACAATAGATGGTCCTTTCGACATATCCAGTGAGGAGAAGGCCTCCTTAGTCGAAACCATGTGTCTTGAAGCTCCAGAATCAATGATAAAACTGGGTGAGCTTGATGTGCCAGCAACTAGAGCATGAACTCTCTCTCTGTCATCTGAACTTGATCCTCCTTCTCTCTTCTTTGAGCTTTCTGGAAGGGAGATTCCATTCTTCTCCAGGAGATTGGTCAGCATGTCTATCTGCTTTTTCATACAAGAGGTTTCAGTGTGATTTCCCTTATTGCAGTATGCGCACTTGTTCATTTCACCTTTGTTCTTCTTCTTCTGGTTATTCTTCTTGGGACCTTGTAGATCCTCCGGAGACTGTTTCTTGTCTCTCTTTTGCTCAGGTGGCTTTTTAGCTTTCTTTTTTATTTTTGAATCCACCTTCGAATCTCCAGCAATCAAAGCTTGATATTTGGATGGTTTGATGGTGCCCATCATCACCAGCTTGTCCTATTCTTGTGTGAGAGATTCCATGAAATTTGCAACGCTAGGCATCTTCCAGGTTCGAGCTGTCAGTTTTGTGGCATAGAAGGTCGAAACAAACACTGAATAATCAGGGCCCAGCTTCGAGAGGATGGCCAGTACGATCTGATCATATTTCTTTTCAATACCACACTGTTTCAGCTGCAAAACTAGTGCTTTGAACTTGGAGAAATATACCTGCAGGGATTCAAAGCTTGTTGGACTCAGAGAAATCAGCTCATTTTCGATTTGATGTCCCCTCATCTCATCTGTCTTTCCAAAAAGATCATAAAGCTTCTCCCATACTTCATTCGGTGATGTCAATCCATTAAGATGGAAAAGGAGGTCTCTGGAAATACTCAGGAACAGGAGGCCATAAGCCTCATCCCTCCTGTTGTGCCATTTTATCTCCTCTGCAGCTGCATTGGGCTCTGCTTCTGTTGCCATAGTCACCCTGTAGAGGCCTTTTTCTCTCAAAAGTATCTCCATCTCTGCTTTCCATTCAAATAAATTGAAGGGAGTCAAGATAGTTTTCTGTGATTGATCCATAGCTCTAGAAAATCTGCCCCTGCTGTCAGTAGAAGGCTCCCAGTTTTTGATGTCGAACCTAAAATTTTTTTTTGAAGGAGAGAAACAACCTAAAATGGCTCTGATACCATGTGGAAATTAAGGCCAGCAATAGATTAATTTTAGTCACAACAATTATCAATTGATCATGCAAAATCACTCACAAAAGAGACTGAATATGGAGCTGTAACACTAAATTGTATTAACTGAGTGTACAATAGCCAAACCTGTAATAACATAGGTTACTGAATAAATAGAATACATCAATAAATTGAATGCATGAGGAGGAATCCAAAACTAGCATAAAGCAGGGTTACCAAAAATAAGCAAATCCCCCATAGGTGTAAAAAGATGATCCCAAATATGTCATGGAGCTCACGAATTGGAAAAAAGGCATAGGAAAGCTAAAGAGTGGTGGAATGGAAGCTTATACATTCTTTTGCATGGAGAAAAGAGAGGAGGATGTGTAGGACAAAAAACAAGTCAACCTCACCTAGTCTAGCTTTTCCTTTTTCCTTAAAACACTGAAAAAGCAGGAAATAATGCAGAAAAAGAAGAAGGGTGCCTAGGAGGCTAGGTATAAAGTAGAATTGATTCCTTTATCTCTCCCATGTGCTACATGAGTCAAATAAGGCAAGTTTGACCTCTATGGATAGGCAAATAGCAACTTGCACAAGGTGGGACACATGAACTAGGAAAATAAGACAAAAATAATGGAATTAATGTCTAAGTGGGTAAACTATGGGTTGATTATTATAACAATTGCACTATAGGTTTGATAGCCCTATTAACCATACTTGGTGATTTTTGGAAATCCCTTGAGTTTCTATTGGTTGGATTGTCTTTCTTTCAGCAATTTGAAGTGGATTTTCCTGCTGGGTGATAGGTCCAAGTGATGGTTGTTTGAATAAGTGATTAGGGTTCTAGATACCGTATATCCCATTCTATTTCTGAATAGTGTTGGTTTGTCACTTGACTTTGATTGATTTTAGTGTTTTCTATTCATTGTGTCTTCCCAGCTGGGTGTGTTCCAAGTCTTCCTTAGGTGGTTGATCTTTGGTTTTTATAAATCTGCTTTACTTCATTTTGATTACTTTATATAGTTAGATTATTCAATCATACTCAAGAATTTTTGCATTTAGGTGCATTAGTAATCTTTGAGGAATTTGAAAAATGAAAAGAAAAGCATTGAAAACATTTGCATTTGAATTGCATATGGTAGTTTTACTTTCAGTTTTTAAATAAAATCTCAAAAATTACAAAAAGAAAAAAATAAGTCTTAGTTTTCTCTTTCATAGTTGCATTTTCATCAGTTTATATTTACAAAAAAAAAGAGAAAAAAAGAAGCTTGTTTTAAGTAGTGATCATTTTCTTTGAAATTGATTTATACACATGTTTTTTACATTTCTTATCGAGTCAATAACATCATAGTATTTCACTCCACTTGCCTTCTGAGTAAAAACAAACCTTAAAATGAATGCCATAATTAAAACTTATCAGTAATTTTTGTTTTATAGGGTCATACACTGACTAGATTAGGCTAGACTTGTGGGATAGGAAGTGTAAAATCCCCATAAGTACTTAAATTCAGACATAGTGGGCTAATTGATAGGTAAATCCTTCTCTTTCTCGATAGTATCTGGGAAGATCCTCTGAAACGGGAGCTAAGCACGAGGCCGCGTGGAGGCATTTGAATGAGGAGATAACCCTCTGATTCCTTGTCAAAATGTAGACCAAGGTTTTTATGCATCTGGGGATTCTATCCTAGATAGAGTTTCAGACTCAGCTACCCTACCCATGCATACAAATCAGGCTTGCGACTATCCCCCCAGACTATTGGTATAGTTAAGGTAGCCTCTAGTCTCTTGACATCTAGGGTTTATACACAGGTAAACTGGAAGGCTATTTCTAGTTCACCTTGGATGGGCTTGGAAGGTAACCCTTGTTGAAAGTGTAGGAGGGTGGTGGGTGATTCCTCCACTTGTGCCTAAGAACCTCTTCAAGGATGCCAAGAAACTATCTCTCAGCTTTCTTCGGGAAAGCATATCTTTTACACCTTGTGATTGTTGAGACCTTAGGAATTTTTTGTAGTGATTTCTCTGTGGTTTGTCTGTGTTTAGCCGACCTTAGGGTTTGAATAATCAAATTTACAACCATGGAGGACCAAGATATTAGAAGGTCATGAAGGTTTCAAAACCTTCCTCTACTTAGTACATTGGAACCTCCACGTCCCCCTCAAAGGTGGAGATTGGACACGGACGGTTCTTTTGAACCGATAGGCGTTAGTGAAGTTCTGGGTGAACCATAACTTAGGGAAAACCATTTCAATTTAAACACACTTGAGATAGAAGACTTATAGGCTGATGAGTTTGTAAGGAATTTTAATACACCTCTAACTGACTTAAACGATCCTATGATCATTCAGGTTCATCCTTTTGATCCACCCGTGATTGGTGTCCCTATGGGTAGAATAATGTCTAATGCAGGAGAAAGTTCTTTTATTTCCACCTCAGCCACTCGGGATGAAGGGGTTCTACCTCCCTCGGTAGGTGCGCCTAGATCCAATATACCTACTATGCCCTTAACTCTAGCGAGCCGAGTGATTCAACGGGCTCCCACAATTCTAGCAGGTGCTTTTGGTGGTATGGTCACTGGGATACCTAGTGTACCTACAGTTCCTACTTCCTTTGCACACACTGCTCAGACTGGTCCTATAGGATCCTCGGATTTTGTCTAAGTATTTCCTTGGAATGGGGGGCACATTCCCCCATCCACTCCATACATAGGCCCAACACCCTCATATGTAGGGGTGTAGTTTGGAAACACTAACCCTTATTGTCAAGGTTTCCAAACTCCAGTTTCTTCTCTGTTCATGAGCTCTCCCTTTTTACTTTTTAGCGGAGGGATATCTACTACTATATTTCAAACCCCAGTTTCGACTGGGGGAGCCAGAACCTCTTATACTAAACCTCACAAAAACAATCCTATGGCTTATGGATGGAATCCTTTCCAAAGAAACCCATCCACTTCATAACCAGCAGTAGGGGGAAACCCCACCTTCACATATGGGAATATGGGGGCAAGTCCCTCTAATCCCCAAACTGGTACTTTTAGTTCTCTGGTTAGACCTATAGTTCCTTTCTTGGTAATGTTAAACTTGCCAAATTTGTCTAAACTGATGAATGACCCAGTGATACATGATCCCTCTTGGCCACCCGTCCCTACCAAGCTGCCCTCGGATATCCCAAAATTTGAATGCAAAGTTGGTGACGATCCTAGAGCTCATGCCACCACTTTCCATTTATGGTGCTCTTCCAACTCACTGAATGAAGATTTAGTTCGGTTGAGGTTGTTTCAAATAACTTTGACGAGTACTGCAGCAAAATGATGCATTGAGTTGCCTTCTACTGCGTTTAGTAGTTTTTGGGACTTGGCTAACGATTTTCTTAGTCACTTCCAGCTTCCTGTCTAATATGATTTTGGAACGGACCTGTTGTCTACCTTCTGACAGAACAAGGCCACCCATATCTTGGATCACATCCAAGAGTGGGGAAGGCATAAGATCCTTATTAAAGCCATTATTCCTCTTGAGTTCTTATTAGAATGGTTCCTTAAATACCTATTTCCTTATATATCTAAGGACATATCTACTTCAGGAGTGACGAATGAGGAAGAAGCTATCCTGAGGGCCCAACAACTAGATTTTATATATTCTCAGTCTGGGATCTTATATGAGATTATCCCTGACGAACTGAGGCCAACACATGATGCATAGAAACCTAAGCCTAGACCCCATATCAATGGTGTGGTTGGTTCCGTGAATTCTCCCACTATAGAATCTTTAGCCAAATAGCTCCATCAGTTGTCTATCAAACATTCTACGGTGTAGGTAGCAAAGGCTTCCCCCTCACCCCAAAATTCAAATGTTTTTGCACAAACCTCTCAGAAGAGAAATCAGCATCCCGGTGGGAAAAAGAAGAGAGAAAAGAAAGGGGAGGGAAACCAAAACAAGCAAAAACCCACAAACAATGCTGATGGCGGAAAGAAAGAAAAGAAGAAGGTGAAATTCCCATGTAAGTTGCATCATGAATATCACCTCACCCATCTTTGTCCCCTTATGGAACAAGCTCAGAAGCTTTTAAAAGCTCAACAACCGGCTGTCCTGAAGGATCCTTTTCCCCAAGGACAGATTTCTACTTCAACTTCAAATGTAGCAGGGGGCACCCCAAATTCCATTGACCCCAATTATATCAACATGGTTCGATCCCAAACTTTACTACAGACTAGGAATAAGAACTATGAAAAAGAGACTTCGGAGAAGGGTAAGTCCATAGGTGAAAATTCTAACCCTCTTATGATTGAGAAACCTGCTGAAATAATGCCCAAGATACTAAAGGGTGTCTTTAAGAAGACCTTGCATAATCCTAATGCTAGGGCTGCAACAAACTACTCCGCAGTTGAAGACTTAGCCCAAACTCCTTGTACAATGTCGGCTTTAGAGGTGTTACAAATTTGTCCCGCCTAGCAGGATGCACTCTTAGCAACCTTAGGCAGTATGGACTCATCGAGTCTCATGGAAAAAATTAATTTGTCTAATGTCAAAATTCGCCTACCATATCATGTAGCCTTATCGATAGATGTCATCCATGGTGGAAATACCATTGGAAGGGAAGTTGTCGATGAGGGTGCTTCTACATGTGTTATGTCCTTGTATTGTTGGAAATCTCTTGGATCGCCAGAGTTGGTCCCATTAAAAACCCTACTTACTGCTTTCGACAAAAGGTCTTTCCATTCGCATGGTATCCTACCGAATTTTGAAATTAAGCTGGCAGGGAAAGTGGTGTCTATTGAGGTAGAGGTGATTGATGCACCTTAGGATTATAATTTTCTCTTGGGATGAAGTTGGACTTACGCCATGTTTTCTATTGCGTCGGCCATCTTTCAGGTGGTAGTGTTTCCACATGAAGGGAAGTTGGTTAATGTTGACCAACTCAGCTTTACTTGAAAAGGTCACATGGAATCTAATGAGTCTAATGTGCCATTGGTTGATCAGGTCAAACCTGCTTCAAAGAGCTTAGGGGATAGAATGTACACATCATTGATGGGCACATTTGATATTGCAACTCTTATTAATTATATAGGTTCTACTAGTGTGGGGAATTCCATAGCTACGACTGTTGATAGGACTGATCGTTGGGTTCTCTCTTCCCACCATGAACCTGAAGTTCCCTTATAATCAGTGAAAGTGGCTTATCAAGCTATCGCCCAAATCACTGTTGATCCCTTTCTGCTCCCCCTCACAGTCTCAGAGGAACTAGAAGAAGCCTATTTTCCTGCTTAGGCATAAAACTCCTTGCATTCTATAGATTTATTAGATATGGTTTTACCTTCTGATGAAGCCATTTTGGAAGCCATGTGCGGACAATATAAGATTTGTGAAGATCTTCACCATCGATCCTATTTTCTTCCATAGATAAGCAGGATACAGAATCAGGAGTTTCATATGAGACTGGCAGACGATGTTGATATGCCCATTAATCCCTTACCAAGGGAAGGAATTTTTGCTGAGTGGAATATGGAAAATATTTTTTCTACCATCCCTATTTACATCTCTGTAAACCCTAACGTTGTGGAAAATATACATATTGACGCAAAATGCTCTCCCGAGGAGATTTTGACCTATACGTCCTTGTTTAAGGAGTTCCATGACGTTTTTTCCTGGTCATATGAAGAGATTCCAGGCATTGATCCATATATAGTCGAGCACGAACTCCAAACATACCCTGATGCTAAACCTGTTCAGCAAAAGTTGAGACTTGTTAACCTGTGTAAAATAGCTGTAGTGAAGGATGAAGTGGAAAACTGCTATAAGCCGGTTTTATTTATCCCATAGCTTTGACAGAATGGGTATTCAACCCTGTTCCTATTGATAAAAGCAAGGGACCATACATGTCTATACTGACTTTTGAGATTTAAACAAATCATGTCCTAAGGACAACTATCCCATGCCATTTATAGAGCAAATTATTGATGCTTGCATAGGAAGTGAAGTCTTTTCGTTTATGGATGATTTCTTTGGATATAATTAAATTCAAATTAAGCTGGAAGACCAACATAAAACAACTTTCATTTGTCCTTGGGCTACCTTCGCGTACAAGAAAATTCCCTTTGGATTGAAAAATGTTGTGGCAACCTTTCATAGGGCAATGAATTTTGCCTTTCATGATATCAAATCCATTGTCAAACCTTACCTTGATGATCTGCCTGCACATTCTCATAAGAGGATTGATCATCCAGATCACTTGCGTTTAGTTTTTGAACGATGCAGATACTATAAGATTTGCTTGAATCCCCACAAGTGCATTTTATGTGTCGAGTCAGGGAGACTACTCGGATTCATTGTTTCTACCAGATGCATTCAGGTGGATTCGTTGAAAGTTGAGGCCATTGTAAATCTGCCTCCTCCTCGTTCTATCAGGCAGCTTCAGAGCCTATAGGGGAAGTCCAATTTTCTTCGATGTTTCATTGTAAATTATGCCAAGATTACTAAGGTTTTCATGTGCCTGTTAAAATAGGACACCCCATTTGTATGGGATGAAATAGCAAAACTCGCATTCGAGGCATTGAAAAAATCTTTGTTGTTGGCACCATTATTGCACTCACCAGATTACTCTAGGGATTTTATATTGTATTTGGCTGCATCCGAGTCGACCATAGGAGTAGTCCTAGTCCAGGAGGACGATAAGCTCCAAGAGCATGTCATTTACTATCTTAGTCGTGCTTTAGCTGAACCTGGACTTAGGTATTCCCATGTCAAAAAGTTGGCCTTAGTAGTTGTTTATGCTGTTCAGAGGTTACGTCACTACATCCTACTGAGGACTACAATGGTAGTGGCGGATGTTAATCCTTTTTAGTATTTTTTGTCTCGACAGATAGTTGGAGGAAAATTCAACAAATGGATAGTCATTCTCCAAGAGTTTGAATTGGATTTTCAGTCCACCAAATCCAAAAAATCCTTATTTTTTACTAAGCTCATTACATAATTTCTAGTAGAGGAAGATGTAGCTATTGAAGAAGACTCATTCCTAGATGAGCATATATTTTTGATTTCCACTTCTGACCCTTGGTATGGAGATATACTTATCTATCTCCAGAATTTGAAGTATCCTTCAGCTTTCTCGTGGGAAGAACAACATAAATTATGCCTACATGCCAAAAACTACCTCGTCATAGGAGATACTTTATATCGTAGGGGGGTAGATTCTGTTTTGCATTGATGTATTACCCACAAGGAAGCGGAGATTGTCCTAAATGATTCCCATAGTGGAGCATGTGGGGTTCATTTATCTGGGTTAGCAATGGCCCAGAAGATATTACGTGTCGGTTATTTCTGGCCACAGTCTTTAAAGATTGTGTAGAAGCCGTGAAGCACTGTCATCCTTTTCAGCTTTACACCAGAAAGATGAGTTCACATCCCGCTCTGTTATTTCCTGTCATCTCAGTGGGACCCTTAAAGAAGTGAGGGATTTATTACGTGACGTGTAACCTAGCCTCGGATGGGGGGCACAAATATATCATTGTCGCTGTAGACTATTTTACGAAATGGGCAGAGGCAATTCCCACCTTTAAAGCTGACGGGGAAACTACAGCTTTTTTTGTGTTCAATCAAATTATCACATGATTCAGTATACCTAAAGTGATTCTCACTGACCATGGCAGTCATTTCCAAAATAGCATGATGACTGAATTAACCACTATGCTAGGATTTAGACAAGAAAATTCATATTCATTCTATCCTCAAGCAAATGGTCAAGTCGAGGTTGTTAATAAAACTTTGAAAACTATCCTCGAACGTACTATTAATGCAGCCCATTCAAACTGGCATATCATGCTGTACCCTGCACTTTGGGCATATCGGACCAATGTGAAAACCGCTACGGGGTTTTCTCCCTTCCAACTTGTTCATAGAGTGGAAGCCGTTACCCTGGTTGAATGTGAAATCTTGTATTTAAGAATTGATATTACATTTAGAACATCTTGATGAACAACATAGATATGCGTTGAGAGAAAAACAAGCTCATAAAAATAGGGTCGAAAGCCAATATGATAAATTGGTCAAGCCTCGGATTTTCTCTGAAGGGGAGCTTGTTTTGCTCTGGGACCAAGACAAAGAACCCTTGGGGGCAAGAAAATTCTGGTTTATGTGGTTGGGGCCTTATGTCGTATCAAAGGTGTTAAAGAAGGGTGCATATGAATTGACTGATTTTGATGAGAATAAGCTTCTCGAGCCTAGAAATGGGCTCTACCTCAAAAAAGTACTATTCTTAGGCTTAGCACTTTTTCTTGTATTTTATTCTATGTTTTTTTAATGTACACTAGTTTGTTATTTTATGTTTTTTATACCATCTACTGGTTGTTTCAGATGTCTTCCAAGAGGTTCATAGGTTTCGCTGATGGAGCCAGTAGCCACACTTATAATTTAGCTTCAGCTGCATGGGTCATTTATTCTCCCTCGTGACAATTAGTTTCCTTAGGAGGCGCTTTCTTAGGTCCTGCTACCAATAATGTGGCTGAGTATAGGGTTGTCATTGAGCTTCTATGGGATGATTTGTCACATGGTATCACTCAACTAGAAGTTAGACTGGACTCTCAACTGGTAGTATCCCAGCTCAATTGGGCTTATCAGGTGCAGAACCCTATTTTATTGCGTCAGTTTATGCAAGTTAGGTTATTGGAAATTTTTTTTAAGTTCATTACATTCAATGATATTCCAAGGAATCAAAATTCATTAACTGATGCATACGCTAATAACATCTTGGATTGGCATTTAACACATTTTACATAAAAGTATACATCAAACACATAATTTTTTTTTGTAAATAAACCATAATATATATATATATATATATATATATGTGAATATCTGTCCATATAGATAGGACGAGTCTCTGGTCCTCAGATCCAGTCATAACTGTATAATATACAAAAAATATACAAAAAATGGATCAAATTCCATCACATGCTCCTAGGTCTAAGCCTTACCGCCATGGTCACATAGACCACCCTGGTCCCTCTGATCACCCTGCACTCGGGCTTCTTCATCCTCCTTCGCTTTAGCATCCTCAACAACATCTATATACACAAGTACTACTCTGGCTACTCATCTTAGAAGACGTATCCATATAGGTGGTACACCAACCACTAGCTCCTACGTGATGGATGGGATGTACTCAATCCGTAAGGTAGGTACTCTTTGGGTAAGCCTGGCTAGATTCCCCTAAAAAACCCTAATCAAGCCCTGGTCTTCTCCCAAAAAAGGACACACATACATGCGTGGATGCCCAGCCAGGTGGACTGATCCAATATCTGCATTTTGACATTTTAAAAGGATTAGAACTTTTATACATATGTATATATTTCTATATTTAAACTTCATTAAAAATTTAAAATTTGAAAATAAAAATTACCTAACTCCCTTCACATCCTCCTCCTAGAGGGAGGACAAGGTCAGCATCACCATGGGAATCCATTCCATCATATGGAAACTTCTCCAAGGAAACTATCGCTCACACCAAAAGTAGAAGTCATCATCATAGACACTCTGGACCGAGCCACCCCCTTCCTGGTGGAGGAAGATATCTCCCCACCTACTCAGCCTAGGCTGACAAGGAGAACGAATTGGAAATGGTACTGCAGGACTCAATCCGGCACTCTCTCAAAGAAGAAGGCTACTAATATGCTGGAATAACCAAAATTCTTCCTCCCACCTCTTTTGCAGTCAGAGAGTTGTTTTCTCATAAATGGGATCACTCTCGAGCACCAGTCATATACGGCTCCCTGCATACAGTCTACTGCTAGTCTCATTTGGTTCTGAGACGTAAGGTGAAGTGATGATGACCCTACAATCCTTGCTATAGTTCTTGTCAACACCTATTAAGTAAAGTTGCGAATGTGAACAATAGGGATGCGTCTACCCCTCTTTTGAGTGCCTGGCTCGCAGTATATATCGATATAGTTCTGTACACTTAGAGGGTCACCGCCTCTATCGGTGCCTTCTGTTAGATTTTTATCATTCAGGCTAGCATTACATTAGGATATTTAACTAAGATAATAACAAGCACAACAATAAAACAAAATATACAAGAGACACAAATAATTTTCCTCGGGGAAACCATAAAGGAGAAAACTCCGCAACTTCCTTAGAGATAGAATCAGCACCAAAAGTAAAACCCGAAACAATAAGATGATCTCCACAGCTTCTGTCTCTCTCTCTCACATTGAGAGATATTCTCCTCTCTCACTCATGCACCCCAATGAGTGAGTGTGTGTGTTGTAAATAGAGAGACTCACTCTCGATTTATATTCTTTCGTTCACTTGGAACCCACTCCATCATCTCAGCCTCACTTAGCAATTACTTACTAGAGCCGTCATCTCTAGGAGTGTCTAATAACCCTAGTGCCCCACAACTTGTGGGGAATTTTCCTCCTCCAACCAACAGGGAGGTTTATCCTTAACACAATGGTGGGGACTATTGCCCTGACTTACAATGACTCACCTAGGGTCAACTTCACTAGGATAGTCTAATAACCCTAGGGCGCCACAACTACGGGGACTTTAACCCTTGACCAATAGGAGGGTTACCCACAATGACTTGACATGACTTGTTTACATTATTGATTCTCCTAATCGAAACATCGGGGCATCAGATGACATAATAACATCCCGGAATAAACATCGGGCTACAATAGATAAGAAGTGCAAGTGAATACATTTAGAAGTTACAATTACATTAACACTCCCTCTTAACTAGGAAGGTATTCTCTCGACACAATTTTCATCACTGGTCTTCTTCTATGGGTCTTCTTGTCATTTGCATATTCAAGTCATCATCGTCTTCAAGTCTTCTTTGTATTCTTTGTCTTCTTTTTCTTCAAGTAATCTTCGTCTCTGGATCTGGATCATCTTTGTAGCATCATTCCTGGATCTAGATCATCACTCGATCTGGATCATCTCTGAAGCATCATCTCTGGATCTGGACCATCTCTACTTGATCATCAATACTAAATATTCACAGGTGCTATCTCATGATTCTTCTCATCACAAGAAGTTCTACAGAGCCATCCCTTTTTCATGTTGGATGTAGGCCTAGCCACCATGTAGGTCTTTTCCCAGCACTTACATCTGATCATGTAGGAACTAACCTATAATCATATTAGAAAGGCACGCCCAGCGCTCACATCTGACCATGTGATAACAAAGCCCACAACCTTGTCAGAAAGGCCCAACACTTACACTTGATCAACCAATGATCAAAGAAACACTACTACATTTTGACCAAAAATCCGACGGCCATCATGTCGGATTTTCGACACTTCCCTGTCGCATGTACGACACTTTGATTTTTTGTTAAGCGTCGGAAACTTGTCGTCGGGTTTCCGAAACCTAGGTAACCGTTGGTTAAGCGACACCTAAGCAACCGTCAGTTAAATTTAAAGCGTCGGTTAAGCGACGGCATATCTTCGATAGTAGTGAAAGTTTTTAACAAAATAACCTTCAAGCCGTCGGTTAAGCGACAGAAGGACCGATGGAGAAGCGACTTTTATTTAGATAAAGCGTCGAAAAAACGACAGCTATAACCATCGGAGAAGCGACGTTTATTAAGACAAAGCATCGAAAAAATGAGAGATACAACCGTCGGAGAAGCGACGGATATCTAGAAAAAAGTCGGAAAAGCGACATGTGAAAGCGTCGCTTAAGCGACGCTTGTTGAAGTTTTAAAAAAAAAAATATTGTGAAAATAGATTCAATGTAGGAATCCATTACTTAATAGTCACCACCGTTTCAATGTGGGAAAGCAAAGGTGTTGAAGTCAATTATCTTACTAGAGGCTCTTGAGATTAAGTTAGTACCCACACTCAGGATAAAAATAAATAACTCAAAAACAAATTCCAGTACCTAATTCTCATCGCACTAGGTAAGCAATAGCAAACCAAATTCTATACAAAGGAGATAGATTTACGCTTGTCAAGACTGGTTATTTGTTACATCGCTACACCCTTCTCACTTAGTTTTTTTTCCATATCTTATTAGTTGAATGCTTTATTGAAAGTGTGAGAAGAACTCAGCTTATTGAAAATAACAATTTTTCATAATTAACAACAGTTATACCTTGTTATTATTATTATTAATATATGAGATTTGTTACTCAATTTGATGAACAATCACCCATTTTTGTAAACAAAATGAACAAAGTAAAATACTAGAATGACACAAGTTAAACTCTAAGTATTTCACTTCCTAAACTTGGTCGATAGACCAGACTTATGATATGATATCTGTAATCCAATTGAAAATCAATGAATTAATCGCTTACAATTTCAATCTCTAGCACGGTAATCAATGCTGAGAGGCCATAACTAAGCACCGTCGCCAATGTTTTATTAGCACCATCGCCAATGTTTTATTATTCATGAAATTGAAGAGCTTGATTTTTATAGTTCTAGCAAGCAAAGCTTGGTTTGCTAAATCCACAAATAACATAAAATCCATTGAAAGAATATACTGCTTATCATTGGTGGCATTTGCTTTGAGCAATAAATGAAAATTTAGGTGGTAAGAAAGAATTTAATTTGGGATTATACATTGCCATCGCAAAAAGTTCTTCTTTACTCCTTTTCCTGCTACTTTGCTTAAGAAAACTTCATTGCCAGAGAGCTGTAAGAACTGATTTCTTTATTGACCGTGGGTTGAAAACCTGTGATGAAGATGTTGATCCATTGGCCCAAGGAGGAGGGGAAACACTGGAGCGACTGGTACTTGCAAGAGGACGTTGCCGGACAAAAGGATTTGTAGAATCTTTTGACGCACTAGTAGAAAATAGTTGTCTTCTATTCTCATGTACCTTCAAATTCTACAGTGTATACAATTCAACCTCATGTGAATAAGTCCATGTAGGAAAAATTCAAACAATGATATCAAACACTTAATTAAAAGAGTAAAACAATCCTATCTACACAC